>PVJL010006676.1:0-48434 GCA_004026885.1 Lyroderma lyra | reverse complement strand
CCTCTGCACACACCCCCGTGGCAACTCGGGCCGCCGTCCAGTCTCTCCGGGCCGAGCCCGCCCTGGGACGCGCAGCCTCCCGTGCGGGTTAGCACAGAGCTTCACATCCGCCAAACGCGGGCGGAGAGCAGACCATCACCTTGGGCTGAGAGCAATTCAGGCCACTTGTTCCCAGCACGATGCTTCCAAAGTCTTCCCCGGGGAATATTAATAAGTCTCAGGCAAAACAAATCAAACAAAAAATGTTTCTTTGGCCAAACACATTTGGGAAGCATAGTTTAAACAAAGATAAAGAGGTTTCATCACCACCGGCCTCAGAGAACTTAATATGCAACTGGGGAGCACGGTTCTCTAAGAGGAGAACCCAGAAGGCAAACTTCCTCTAATTGTTGACTTTCTGCACGGTGCACCTCCAGGGACTTGTGATCTCAGGAGCTGTTTTGGGAAATGCTGGCCTGCAGGTACCTTGCATTTCAGGGTTCCTGCTGGTGACCCTAAAAAAGGGATTCCCCCACTTTGCAAAGCAGAGCTGCTTAATACAACTGGTGCTTTCTGCTCAAAAGAGCCAACGGAGATCACCCGAGTAACCACCTGTCCCCCCACATCACCGCAGCAATGCGAACTGGTCAGTACCAGAAACCAGAGAGGGGCGCACGAACAAGCAGCGGTTGTGAGAAAATTCTCACATGCAGGGTGGGGCAACACGGCAGAGGTAAGCCACAGCTCCCTGTTGTGAAGGAAAAGGCCACCAGGGGCACGTGTGGAAGGGCCTCCAGCAGGACCAACCTGCAAACTTGGGATGAGCACAGAAGGGCGCACGACGCAGGAGAGCAATGCCTGTGCGTCCTATCAGGCTGCTGTGACCTTAGTCACTTCCCCACCCCACCGCTGGCCTCACGCACAGACACGGAACCCTTGGTCAGGTAACAGTAAAGCCGACACTCCTCTTCTGCCCTTGTCAGGGCCTGAAAGATCTTACTAGAACCCACGTGACCAAGGATGGAACCGTCCCCCACTCTCAGCAATGCACAAGCACACGGCTACCTCTCTATGGCAGGGCTGGGCGACACATCGCTCGCAGTCCACCGGGGGGCCACTGAGCACTTTGGGGGTGACCGCCTGAATAATAAGATAAAGGGCAAGTGGACCGTGACACTTGGAGAAAATGAGAAGTGGCCCTTGCCCCGAAAAAGTCTGCCCAGGCTTGCTCTAAGGTGAGCCATGTGGTAAAAAAACACAAACATATGAAAAGGACATTGAGTTAAGGAACCTCAGCAGATGTTCCAGTAGAGAAAAAGGCTTTCTTTATTAAAAAGAAAATTAAATAAAAAGAAGAAAAACAATCTAAATTCAACTACTCAGCATGACTCAAGAGGACACAATATTTATGAAAAAGTCCCAAGCTTAATTCTGCGAGAATTGAGTTCAGATGGAAAGTGTCCTTGCCAAATTCTTTTAAAAATTAAATGGGAATCATGAATAGAAGAGGATTGAGAAATCCTCCGCGAATTTGGAAGACAAGGAGCAAGAACTGACAGCAAAACTCGCAGCGGCAGAGACGACAGGTCCGGGAAACGGCGATGGAGCTGCAGGGTGCCCGTGGGGCAGGCTCGGAGGCAGCTCCACCTTGGAAAAATCTAGACAGATTTCCCCAGGGTGGAGGAAGGCTGAGAGGGCCACGCGGCTCGGCTACAGTGAACGGAAGCAGGCCAACCCTGCGCACGTCCGAGCGGGCGTCTCGAGTTCCACGGACGGACTCAGAACCACCCAGGAGGGTCACGTGGGAGGAAGGAAGCAAAGAAGCGGGTCTCAGGCACAACGCTAACTTCCAGATGACGGAGCGGTGTCCCCACGGCGGTGAGGGACAGCCCTGTGACCGGAGAATTCTCCAGGCAGCAGAGCAAGAGCAGCAGAAGGGACTTGTCCCGGAAGGGAACACGAGAGTGGCTTCGCCCTGCCTGGGAGCGAGGCAGCCAGAAAACTCGGCCAGCCACCGTGCTCCATCTCACAAGCTTGGGCCATGGCTTTGGGGTCTGCCCAGGACATCCCAGGGAGGTCCTGAGCAGGCGACGAGACCTGCTGAGCCCGTGGGCAGGGCAGGGCCCCAGCTACTGCCTGGTGGGTTGGGGGCCGCCCTACAGACAAGCCACTTTTGGAGATTTCCAAATGAAGGAAAAAGCAAACACACTACGTCCAACCAGCCAACAGCAAGAAGCGCAGGGCTGTTCTAGATGAGCTCATGGCAGGGCTGAGCTGTCTGGTGAACCAACTGCAGATCTCAGCCAAAACCCCACAGTCACCTCAGGTCTCTGGCACGCCGTGGCCCAGGCAGATGGAAAGTACAGCAGCAAAAGGAAGAGACGCATCAGCCTCCCCCAGGAGAAAGCACACCAGGGCGCCCACAACTGGGCCACTTCCTGACCCAGATGGCCCTGTGCCCCCTCCCCTGGGTCGGACGTCGGTGTCGACACACCCCAGTTACCCAGAGATTTTCCAAGGATTGTGAGGGGAGGGACCCAGCAGATCAGACGAGGGAAAAGAGCTTCTGATGTGAGAAATGGGTTCTGGCTCCCTCCAAGTTCAATGTCGCCCTGTGAGATGCAAGGTGCCAGGGTGATGACTACAGGGTGGAGGCCACTAACGTCTTCAGGACGTCAAAGTCTCCTCTGGACTCTGAACACACCTCACGAAATCTAAAACATGACCCGTCGTGGGTGACGTCTCCTCTAACTACGGGGAACATAGCATGTTTGCTGCTTAAGGGGGACCCCCGCTTCTGTGTCACTCACACCCCCACCCCACGTTTAACACAAAACCTACGCAGTGTAAAATGCCGAGAGGCTAAGTGGGAAGGCCGCGGTGGGACGGGAAGGGTTTCTGGAATGAATCAGAACACTCCGTGATGTTTACGATTAACGTGGGGTCAGCAGATCGGCTAGGACTGTGACTGCACGGCTCACGGGCTCAGGAACGAGCATGCGTGTCACATGGGGGCTGTCAAGGCATGTTTTTATGAGGTCCCTGTTTGCTCCATAAAGTCTGCGTCTTATGCTCACCTTTCGCGATGTCCAAGGTCGCCTGCCGATGTTTTTAGTGACTCTGGTGCTCAGGAATCTTCGTACTTCTCACCCCAGTCATTGTACATCATTAAGGAGCTCGAGCTCATGAGTGAGAGCAGGACAGCATTCCTCGTGGACGTTTACGAGCCATCGCTCAGGCAGTAAGTGAGTTACTGCCCCAGTGCTCCCATTTCGTGACCTTGTGGTAGGGTAAGAGCACCAATGACCTCACCGCAGCCACCTCATCTGGGCCAGATGACTGTCTCCACCACCTTATGTGATTTCCGGGGAAGTGGCTCCGATAAACGCCTCGGGGAGTTGTGGCAAGGTATTCTTTCACCCATCCGTTCGCCTAAGTCAACAATTCTTTTGTCTAGCCACGAGCTCCTTCTTTCCTCCTTCCTCCATTCACCATTTATGCATTTCCTTCCTGCGCTTCCTCCACCCTCCAGCCTCCCTGAAATACACACTCTGTGCAGGTCTGAGCCAAGCAATGGGGTGAACACTGAAGGAAGTGCCCCCTCGGCCTTGAGGACCTAAATGCTGAGCACGAAACTGTGTCCTGGGTGCTGAGAAGGCAGTTGCCGACCCAGAAACAACGTATTTACAGCTACGGGATGCCGTTGGCACGCTATTGTCATCATGGGTGGATGTGGGCTTGTTTTCTGGAACCTCGATTGTTACTGAAATGCGACAACTCAATGCAATAACACAAAACCAAAACCAAAAACCAAAAACCAAAAAACAAGGAAACACAACTTGTGAATTCAGTGCAATCCCGATGTCGGAAACGCCCTCCAGAAAGCTCAGGTTGATTTCGTACAAATACCATTTTCTCTGATTATGGAAGTCATGTAAGAATTTGGGAAGCACAGGCGTGAAGAGAGAAAGAAAAAGTAACCAATAATCCAGGACACAGAAGTAACAATGATCAGTGAGCTATGCACAACTTTTTCCAATGCAAATATCCACTATTCGTGTGTAATTTAAAAATAAAATTGTTACGTTGTGTAACCGACTACTTTGCTTCCTTCTTAAACATCTTTTGAAAGATGCGTGCCTATTTCATGGTTGTCCAATATTTTAACAATTAGATGTTCCATGCTATTTTTAACCGATTCTCTATCATGACATGCAGAATCATTCCAAGTTTTCACACTCATAAATAATGGGTGTAAACATGCCACATACACACACCTCTAATCCCCTCCTCAAAGTAAATTCCTAGACGTGCGATTCCTGTATGTTAAGGAGAGCACGTGTTAAGGCACGTAACACATTCTCCGGGGGAGCGCGGACTCACGTTCCCACCAGCCGTACGTGACAGTGTCCATTTAACCTGACCAACACTGTTATTTTGTCTTTCCACTTTTTGCCATTTGATAGGGAAGAGAAGATCGTATTAAATTATCTTAATTTGTAGTTATGATGAACAGGAAGCTGAATGTTTTTTCCATTTGCTTAGTGTATTTACATTTTTACACATTCGTATATGTATTTTAAATATCCTTTTCATGTTTTGCTCATTTCACCCCATTAAGTTAAAATTGGCCTTGTGGTCACTTCCTCTTGTGGTCCAAACTGTGCCTTCTGGAACTAACCTAAGTAAGATTAATTCCTCCTTTTGCTGACACCCCCTCAAATACTTAAAGACAGAAATCACGTCTCGCTTTCTCCAAGATAAACACCCTTGTTCTCATGTGGCCAAGTTTCAAGGGCGGGTGCTGAGGGCTTAATGAGCAAAAAGTCCCGCTGCCCTACTGCCCAACATGGTGGACACTCGTGGTGCAGAGCCCCATGGGCACACTAACCAGACATCTTGTTTTAAACAGGACAGAAAACGATGGGTACGTGCGGTCGGCCCACTGACACCTTGCATTGAGCCCAGAGAGACGAGGCTGACCATATAGGCACCATTTGAAACAAGACAGCACTGCTGGGTTTTGTCCTGTTTAAAACGGGACGTCTGGTCAGCCTACCCCTGGGATCCCTGGCCAGCCTGCAGGTGCCCTGGATGCGGCCCCCTGGCCTGCATCTTGGGGCCTGGGCTCCCCCTCTCAGTGACCCACAAGGACACTAGGAGTTCGTCTGCTGCCCCCCATGGCATTTCTTGTGTGCTACTCTACCCTCTCAGTGACTGACACGCCAAGCAGGTGAATAAGCAACAAAGATACAGCTGTCCTCAACGGCGCTACCAATCAACTGGATCAAACTGACATTCAAAGAAAGAGACACTTAGTAGGTTTGCAGAGATGTGCAACTATCGCCACTTTTAAGCACCTTGGTCACCTCACAAATCAACACTGTCAGTCACCCACCATTTTCCCCATCCCCCGCCCTGGAAACCACATGTCTACTTTCTGTCTCGATGGATCTGCATACTCTGCACACGTCAGATACATGAAATCATACAACACGTGGCCTTTTGTGTCTGGCTTTACGTTTTCACCTACATGATGCTTCCAAGGTTCAGCCACAGTACAGCAGGAATCGGTACTTCACGGCATTTTGTTGTTGAATAACACGTCACTGTACAGACACCCCACTTTTTATTTGCCTATTCATCAAGTTCACGGACACATTGGGGTTGTTTCCACTTTCTGACCGCTACGAGTAATGCTGCTATGAACCTTCAAGGACAAGTTTCTTTGTGGACGTGCATTCTCAGTTCTCTTAGATGTATGTATTAGTCACACGGTGACTCTATGTTTAACATTGAGAGTTCTCTTAGGTGTGTATCACTGACATGGTAACTATGTTGAACATTGTGAGTCCTCTTAGGTGTGTATCAGTGACATGGTAACTACGTTGAACATTGAGAGTCCTCTTAGGTGTGTATCAGTGACATGGTAACTACGTTGAACATTGTGAGTCCTCTTAGGTGTGTATCAGTGACATGGTAACTATGTTGAACATTGTGAGTCCTCTTAGGTGTGTATCAGTGACATGGTAACTACGTTTAACACGATGAGGAACCCCCAGACGTTGCCAAAGCCACTGCACCCTTTCCCACCCCCATGGGCAGTGTGTGGGGTTCCGACCACTGCACGTTCTCACCAACACTCTGCTCTCGTCTATCTGAACCATCGCAGTGAGTGGAAGGTCCCTTATGGTCTAGATCGGCACTTCTCTAAAGACTTGAACGCAACTATGGCCCAAATGACACTGAGTTTACAGGGTGCTCGGGGCAGGGGCGGGGACGGCGACTGCGCACAGAAAGGGCTGGCGTGCCGAGGCACCGGCGCCTGGAATGCGACACAGGTCCCGCTTACCTGCTGGAGGCCAGGCCTTGATGTATCCTGTGCAGTGGACCACAGCGTACTGGGCCTCCCCCTCCTTCACGGGGCCAAGGCCATTCCTGCAGGAAGAATGTCTGTCAGATCACTTTCGGCCCCAGGGGAGCGGGGGTGAGGATGCCGATGGCTCCTTTGGTATCTGAGCTACTGGGGTCACCTGTCTGCCATGTGCCTGTTTCACTTCCTCCCAGGGGGTTGGCAAGTCCGAAATCAAGTCCACCCAGCTCCCTCTCTGGTCTCAGTCCTGGCAAGCTGACGCACGGGTCTCCCGGTCCCCTTTACACTCAGTGTCCTCTCCCCGTTACACTATCCACCAGCATAGTCCAGAAGCATCCATCCGAAAGGCCTACTGACCTGAATCTCTTCCTCATGGTGGTTATTCTGCTCAGAGGGAGGTGGTCCAAAGGAGCATTTCCACACCTAAGGGCCAGCAGACACATCAGAATGAGTAAAGACCCAGGCTACTGCATGAAGCACGGAGGGCCGCCGTGGGGGACACAGGCTGGTCTGATTGGGCACACGGCCCTGATCTGATGCCAACACGTTTACCTGAACGACCCTACAGCCCGTTTCCTCCCAAAGTGTGCCAGCAGGCTTGCAGGCATTTGCATCCGATTTGTCACTGAAGACAGGAAGAATGGGGCCCAGTCAGCGAGGCACCCCAAAATGATCTCAGGGCCCAGCCCAGAAGCTGGAGACCTACAGAAAGGTGCTGGGAGAGGCTGACTGGGCTCAGTCCCACACAGCGCTTTCAGACGACAGGGAAGGGGTGGGACGGCCACAGGGTCTCCCCAGGCCTCAGCAGACACAGCAATGCAAAGCAGATGGGCAGAAGCGCCTTTGCAGGTCTGGGTCACAGCCGAGGAGACGCTCCGGGCCTGGCACCAAGAGTCACCAGGCGGCTGGAAGTCTGCTGACAGCCAAGGACAGGCCTTTCTGGGGACCCTTCTCAGGGACACAGGGGACCTGAGGCATCCCCGCCCACTGCCCTTCCGGCCTCCCTTCTGGATGCATCTCTGAGCAGCCGAAGTCCGCACAGTGGCCAGGCTCTGACCACTGCTTGACATGCCACGTCCCAACTATGGGACCAGCACGACCCTGGATGTCTGCATGTTCAACACGGCAGAGACACGAGTCCAATTCTACCCTGAGACCCCGGGGCAGCTGCCAGCACTGGACAGTCCACGACACGGCCGCTCAGGACGCTGACACGCTCCCCCCACTCCAGCAGAGTGCGCCCAGCGACCTGCTGACAGTGAGCTGCGTTCTCTGGAGGGGACGGTCGTGCTCCAGCAGGGGGCCGTGCCTCCCACGGCAGCACAGTAAACCCAGGTGGCATGGACCTGGCATGGCCAAGAGCAAGCCGGAGCACGTCCCCTAGAGGGGCACCGGGGCAGGGAGGGGACTGACTGACTGCAGTTGGCAGGGCCGACATAGTGGCATTCGTCACTCACAGAAATGGAGCATCTGGTACATTAATTCGTAAGGGAACCGCTGAGACACTGCGAGCGCTTTGCTGACTGCTCAGCCACTGGGGAGGGGCTTTGCTCTGCTGACCGGAGCCCCGAGGAAGGGCCTGCTGCACCAGACAGCAGCGATGACAGCATTGTGTCCCCGGGCGGACACCGATACATGTTAATGCTGCCTCCCAGCTCAAAAACAGGAGGGCAGCATGCAGACCCCGCCCTCCAACCTGTGGGGATGGTCATGTCGCCTGTCACCTAGCACCACCGGAAGGAAGCAGGTGCTGTGGGGGATCCTGTCGTGTCCCCCAGGGGCCAGCTCGGAGGAAAAGGACAGCCATGCCCACATCCCCTGCAGGCTCTGGGGATCCAGATGTCGGGGAGACAGGTCTCCCCTCGACAGAGGTCCCCTGGCCATCTCAGATGGATCAACCAGCCTGGGGTGAGCAGATTCTGGCTCAGAAGTGCAGCTGTTTCAAAGCAAGCTTGTCCAAGCTGTGACCCGCGGGCTGCGTGCGGCCCGGGACAGCTTTGAATGTGACCCAACACGAAGTCGTAAAGCTTCTTGAAACATTACGAGATTTTTTTGCACCTTTTTTTTTTTTTAGGCTCATCACCTCTCATTAGGGTGAGTGTATTTTACATGTGGTCCAGGGTTGGCCAGCCCTGCTTTCCGGCATTGCTATGAGTCCGAGAAGGCAGGCACTTGCTTTAGAGCATCCGCTGTTTGGAACTTGACGGGACCCAACGGTCGCCCAAGTGACAAGTAACCCTTCCAGCCGCAAACCCCGGGAGGAAAGGGACCGGAGGGAGTGGCTCCGTGGTGCCTGGGCCGGAGGCCCAGCTGCCACCCACCTGTCTACCCGGCACTCTGCCTGCCGTGCATCTCCGAGGCCGAGCACGGGACCTGCCGTGCGCGGTGCTGACACCCCAGCCCCCTGACCAGCAGCGGGCATGGCGGCCCCTCGGTGCAGCGTGCTGAGTCACGGAGTGCAGGGGCGGCACGGACAGGCGCTGGGCCTCGAGGCAGGAAACCAGACACACTGAGACGGGGCGGGGCGGGGGGTGGGGGTGGGTCCCCCCAGGACGCACGGAGAAGCTGGCCGTTCTCCCCGCGTGTCAGCCCGGGCGACGGGGTCCCTGGGCCAAGCCCGAGTTGGCGTGTGTGAGCCCAGCGGAGCCCGTCGGGGCTCCTGATGGCAGATCAGAAGGGCAGAAACCCACCGCCGACCCCCACAGACCTCATCCTGCATATGAAGGACCTCCGTGAGCCCATGCACATCCTCATGGACGACTGCTGCCCTTCTTTCTTGACCGTCCCCGTCTTCAGGTCCAAGATCCGGCCTGAGGGAGAGAGGGAGAGAGAGAGAGAGCAGGACACAGGCATCAGCCCTGTGCACACGCTCTGCACGGGAGGACAGACAGGGCCACGCCGATCATCCCAAGTCCATGCAGCCCTAAATGCCTCATTCTCTTCACAGGGCAGTCCCCACGCGCCATCCCCACGCTCCTTCCCCAGCCCCTCGGGTCACGCCCCACTGGCCTTCTGCACGTGCCATTACAGACACAGCACCAGCCGCAGCCACCAGCCCCTTCCTCACCGCCGTGTCTCACCTGCCGGCTTGGCAGACCTGACACCAAGGACGTGCGGGTTCTGACCCCGAGGGCGTGCGGGTTCTGACCCCGAGGGCGTGCGGGTTCTGACCACCTCCCCTTCCGACCTGACCCCGAGGGCATGTGGGTTCTGACTCCGCCCTCTCCACGCTTCTCCCAGCTGCCCCTGGCCCCCGAGCGCCCCACTCAGCTGCCCTCCCACCCCAACCTCTGAGTGCTCTATGGGACTTCACCCATCAAGGCTGTTAGATCACGTCTGCATGCCAACGACCCCCGTGCCCTGGCCCCCCAGCAGCTGACACACCTCAAAGGCAGCACCACTTGCCCCTCCCAGGTGTCAGCAGCAGCATCGCCACCATCACGGGCTCCAGAGTCATTTCAGAGTCATCCTCTCCCTCACCTCTTGCACACGCTGTCCCTGTCCTTCCTCCTCTGCCGTGGTCACTGCTTCCCTCCTCGGCATCCCGATGGAGACCCACCAGCTCCCAAGCCCCCAGCATCCTTCCTTCCCCCGGGGCCTTTCCCACACTCCCTTCCCTTTGTCTGATGGCTCCTACATGTTGTCACGACTTCCCCAAGGTGTCCCATGGCCATCGTTCAATAAATATTAGGCACCCACAATATGCCGGGCACTGATGTGAATGAAGCCCAGAACACTAAGAGGGCGAAGGCCGTTACGTTCTGCTGAGTGAGCAGATAATAGACCCCAAAGAATGAAACGGGATGGAGGGGAATGGCGTGCACTGTCGTCACGGAGCTAATTTCCATGAACAAAAACAGAGCAGAAAAAAGGGACCCAAGACCCCACCTCTGTTGCTGCAAACAGTTGAATGGGTTTCTGTCACTTGAAATGTGTCCAAGGGCCTTGAGGAAGACCCCCCTCCAAACGCAGGGGAGGGAGCAGAGGGCAGGAGGCGTGTACAGTGCAGGCGGCCACCTTGGAGCCACACCTCTGCTCCCCCCAGCCCGGGTCCCTCTGCACCCGAGCGAGCTGGCACGCAGGGTTTCCACGGGCCCGGGCAGCTCCCCCGTCAGCGCCCACGGAAGCTTCCTCCCCACGGGGCCGGGGCTCGGCAGGCGCATGCTCACGGCCGAGCGTGCACCTGTACACAGGAGGTGTGCACCAGCCCCACCCAGAGGCCGGGCCCTGGGGCGCTCATAGCTCTGGGACCACCGAGGGGGGTGGGGGTGGGGGTCGGCCGGCTCTGAGCCGCCTGCTGCCCCAGGTCCGACACCTGCCTGTCCCACTCACTGAGGGCTTCTCTCTACGGCTGCTGTGGTGTAAACTGTCACTGCCTTTGTCATCGACCCAATGGCACGCGGGTTTCAGCTGTGACAAGGCCAGCACAAGAGTCTGTCAAGTTCGAAAGCGTGCTCTGAAAATAAGTCACAGCTGCGGCGCACGTGAGCCGTGGGTCAGGAGGAAATGAAAACCCACATCTGTGACCTGCTGTCAGGACCCTGAGGGACACCTCCCCCAGGTCGCCCGGGCACGCTAACTGTACACAGAAGGTGTGCCCCCGAACGGCTGTCCGCCACCTGCCCTTCTGACAAATTTAATGGCAGTGAGTGGGTGGGGGGTGGCCACTGCCATGAACTGGGGGTCACTCTCCGTCCCACGGGCAACTGGGGGTCGGGTTTACTTACGACGGGGCTCCCGGGGGAGGAGCAAGCACGGAGAGGTTTGCTATTTACGTCACTTCCAACCATCTCTCCTGACCCACAAAACCTCGGGTCCGGTATTAGAACCACGGTTCGGGGTTCCTAGGGATGGTTCTCAGGGGGACCCTCAAAACACCATCAATCCAGGCCCGTGCTGACTCCAGCAGAGCCCGCCCCACCCCCACCCCGCCCGCTGGGTCAGGAGGACGCATTCTTTTGCGAGGCTGTCACGGGGCTGGTCACACCGCAAACCCCATCCCACTCTTCCTGGCCAAGGCCACATTGCCAGCCACGTGGGTCACCTCTGCGCTCCGTCCCTTCCACCCACCAAGCCTGGTGCTCCCTTCCTTTGCTAGGGTGCCCCCTGGAGCAGACAAACGCCTACGTCCCCAGCTCCTTACAGAAGTTTCCCGAAGGTCATGTGACCCACTGCTTCTGCAGCAGCATTTCTTATGGGAGGAAACTCCTGGTCCCACACCCCATGTCTGCGGGGGAGGGGGACAGGCCGCCTACACCACCTGCGGACAGACTTCCCCCAAATGGACTCACAGCATCCAGGGAGAAGTGTCTTCTCAAGGCTGCTAAGACCACCACCCTGGGCGCCTCTGAAGCCCCTCGAGACCCAGCAGCCACCATCGTGGCCCACGGTCAGTGCCCCCACTCCCTGAACCAGAAGGAACGGCCACACTCCCCGGGGCTCTTCACTACGATTTGCTAACACAGCTGAAGAGCGTGAGATGCCCCGCGACGCCCTACTTATTGTCTGTGGCCACGTTCACACCACCGTGGAGGTGTCCGGTAGTTGTGACGAGACACTGTGTGGCCTCCAAAGCCAGAAACAGCCACACTTCTAGGCCTTTACAGAAAGCACGGGCTGGACCCCACTTGAGAAGAGCCTATAGAGAGTCCAGCTGTGCCGGAGCGCCTCCCACAGGCCGAGGGCCCGTGGGGTAACTGCCCCCGGCAGGCTGCTCATTAAGTACGACCGTGGTCGGTAGTAACTCCCTTAAAATGCAGAATCACAGGTTTGTCTCGGACCAGACCACGGAGGGAGGTTTTGGGCTCACAGAACGGCACCCCAGGCTCTCACAGAAACGCAAACAGAAATGAGGATCATTTCCTCCAAGGAATCTTGGTTTCAGGAGGAGGAAAAACCAGGACAGCAAAGGAGCAACGCGAGAGAAGCTGATGAGCAACAAAGACAAAGCGGTGGCCCCGCGGTGGCCCCATCATCCACGACACTTAAGCTGTTCCAAAAATGGGCGGCCCCGGAACGGGGCACCCAGAGGCAGGGACAGGCTTCGGGAGCTGGTCCAGTGTCAACGTGTTCTCGTCCTCGACAGCGGACCCCAGCCATCGCAGCAGCTGTGCACGCAGGGACGCGCACCCCCATAGCACAGGACCCCGCGGGCCGCAGGACGAGCTCGGGGGCCGGAGGGAGGACGGGCCACCTGCTGCCGCAGGCGGGTGCGCTCTGCTCCTGTTTCCTCGTGTCTGGCAGGTGTCTGGGCACGGCTCGAGTACGAGGACACCCACTCTCAAGCTGTCGCCAAACTCTTTTCTTCTCCAAGCAGCAGCGGGGGGCTTTGGACGGGCAGTAGAGTGGCCTCAGAACACGTGTTCCTCCGTCCACCCAGAGCCCGCCCCAGCACAAGGCCCCGTGTGACTTCCCTCACGATGGAAGTCTGTAAGGAACGCCACCGTCCTACAAGCTCCCACCTCCCTGGCCACGCTGATGGGTTGAGGACTGGGCACTGGGCACAGGCTGGGCCAACCACGGTAGTGTTCAATTTTGGTTTCTGTCACTTGCCACCAAACGGTCCGGACCAATACAACCGTCTCTGGCCCCTGAGAGAAGAGGAAGGACAGGAGATGAATTTTCACTTTTCCTTGGAGCTTACCGAGGGCCATGGTGACTTTGGAATTCTTTGCTTTGAAGCAGCTTATCTGATCAGGTCAGATCTGCTTGGATAATCTCATTTTCTAAGGTCCACTGGTTTGGGACTTTAATCACAGCAATAAAATCCCGTGTGACTTCATCGCCAGGGGGTGGGGACACGGCCCTTGACATTACCGTTCCTGGGCAAACGGGCTGCCTCTTCCAAAACCACAAGCGCTGTGAATACAGCGGGCCACGGGCTGAGCTTCTCCGTGTCCCCCAGGCCAGGGTGCCTCCCACACATGGGCGCCCAACAGCTCTGTGCTGAACTGCAACCACAGGAAGCCGTCATGACTGCCCCAAAATCCCCCAAGATGTAGGACGAGGGCTTCTCCCCAAGAGCACCCCGCACCCCGCCTCCAGCCTACCAGAGCAAGTCCCTTCCGCGGTAGGGCCTACGGGGGACTCAACTCCTGGCATCTTCCCGACAACCAACAGGCAGGAAGCACAGGTCCTCCCTCAGCCACCGGGCCCCCGGACCAACGGACACATCTCTTCTCCTTCTGCGTGGTTGTCCCCGTGGGGAAAGGCCGGTGACATCCAGCAAATGCTAAGCCGTGCGTGCCCCACTGGCCAGTTCACAACTGTCAATCCACTGGGGACACTGGCACTGGAGTCCGGAAGGGGTTTTGTAAAAAGGTCGCATGTTTTCATGGCTGCGACCAAGGGACCTTCCTTGCCCAGCTCGTGTCACAGCTGTGTTAGATGCCCTGCCCAGATCCAGGCTGGATGAGGGTCTCCTGTCTCACTTCCGATGCTCACGAATCAAGCTGGGGGGGGGGGGGGGGGGGGGCGGGGGGCTGCTGGGCAGGTGGGGAAGTCACACCGTGCGGACCACAAAGGCGGCCCATCCCCCACGCCGGCACGGGAATGAGCTGCATGGAGCTACAGGCTGTTTCTGTCTGTGTTCCAAAGGGTGCATGGAAACTCATGGACACCTAGAGGCTGGTGGACCGTGAGACTTTTTGACTCCCTGCAACAGAAACTTCCAGTGGAGTGACAGCAGGCTCACTGTGAGGGGACACAGGACACTGCTCCCACCTAACTGCGTGACTAACTCGGCCGAGGTCCGGACCAAGTGCGGAGGCAGCTAGCTCAGAGCAGAGAGAGCAAAGAGGTATCAGGGGAAAGGGGCCCTGGAGCCGGAGGGGAAGGGCGCCCCAGGTCACGGGGTCGGAGCGTGCAAGGGCGATGTCCGACCGGGCTGGAGCTCACTGGCGAGGTGGGCTGGGGCCCAACTGGGGGCCCAGAGGGCCAGGCAGGCATGAGCCGGAGCAGACAGCCGGTCGGGCCTTCAGAGCAACTCTGCCAACCCCCACCGGGAGCGCCAGGCAGTCCAGATGCTTCCGACAGACTCGCCCACCCCTTGGCGTCACTGGCAATAACGACTGTGAGTGCTCTGCAAAGGCCACATCGTACTGTAAAAGCGAGACATCTCACCGCCCGGGAAGGGCCCGGGGACACGGGCGGGACCTGTAGCTCGCATGCAAGCACACCGACAGTTCAGATTTTAGACACAGGAAGACTTGCGAGAGTAGCGCGAGCATCACGTGCCGCCCATCGCTGGCACCTCGGGGCCTGAGTGCCCCCGCTCCCCGGGGAGATGCCGGTCTCCCACCAAAAAGCACCCCGGGAAGAAGGGGCTGTTGGCAACAGCGACCGTGTCCGGTGAGCTGAACGGCGCCCGGCCGACCCACAGGATGAGCTGCTCTCGGGGCGCAGGGCCAGGCTGGAGGGGACCATCCGTCCTCTGTACCCTCCTTGCTTTTCTGACCAGGGTAGGTGGTGGCACTGGGCCTTGGGCCTCTGGTGGCGGAATAACGGAAGGAACAGGACTCACGGCCGTGGTGAGGAGGGACGGAGCCCCGAGACACTTGAGACACTGGGCAGGACCCCTTCCGCCAAGTCAGTCCCTGGTCTCCCCACCCTGCCATCTGGGGAAACGTGCTAATGAGACACTAAAGAGGCCAGGAGGAGGGCGGCCAGAACTGCATGGCCCGCCCCGCAGAGATCACAGGCACAATTACAAGACCAAGACAGGGCTATGTTGGGACAAATCCAGGGGCAAATCCAAGGACACCAGGTCCCGACATGGATGACAGGCTGTGGCACCTCTGCCACCCCGACGACTGGGCTCCCAGAGCTCTGAACGGCCCAGCGCCCCACAGCTGTGCCTGCAGCGCCCGCATTCCAGACGTGAGGGGCAGTCTCGGGAGCACCGCGTCTGCTCTGCTATTCATTATAAAATCATCACCCTCCCCTTCCCTGCCGCAGCCGGCACCTCGTCTGCTATTTAATCTGCAGACAAAAGTACAAATTCTTCATCCTGTTTAGAATATGCTGGAGTGGGATTTAAAGACACGCATTCCTCCCGGGTATCACGCTACAAAAATGCCAGCAATGCGAGCCCGAGGGCTCTCACTCTCACAGGAAGCGATTACGCCTCCTCCAGGCCGCCTGGCCCGCGGGCAGGGGGGCCAGGCCGAGTCCGGAGTTCAAGAAGGCAACTTGGGGCCGCCCCGCGCCTGCCCCGCACACTGCATTCAGTGAAATGATCAAAAAATGCCAGAAGGAGCAGCAATAATCTGCAGAGAGCAGCCGTGGAAGGTCCCTGGACTAGATCAGAAATACTGAGAGGTTTCTGCAAGAAACAGGGCACCCAGGACGGGATGGCATGGCCGTCAGCAGCCCCACGGTTCCACAAACACACCGCAACGGCCCGTCTGGGAGGGAAGTGAGAGGGTCCCTCCCGGAAGCCTCCAGAACCGCAGGCAGGAAGGAGACCGGGCAGTCAGGAAGCAGAGGGGAGCGGCCTGGGGTCTGCACACACGGAGGCCAGGAGCACAGCCCTCCGCCCTGACAGCGGCCAACCTGCCCCGTGAGGGGGAGGAGGAGCGGGTGACGTCCGGCCACCCGCAGGCCACCCGGGCCTGCAGCGACCTCACAGCTCCCCCCTACACAGCTGGACCCCCAACCTAGAAAAATGCCATTCTAGAGAAACTACACTCTGACCGAAACCATCTCCCGTCTTAAGGTTAGGGGCGTGGGACGAAGAAAGGGGTGAGGGAGCGCTAAGTTCACTGACACGTGAGCAAAGACCCGTGCGTCGGCAGGAAGGGAGCGACAGGAGAGCTGGACGAGCACGGCTCCTCTCCGCGAACCACACTCCAAGAGTAAGGAAGGTGCTAGAAATGCCGAAGCTCAGCGGCATCTGAGGAGGCCTCTCCTAAGTAGAAAGGGCATGACCTGAAACCAGGAGAGATTGCTTTTAGACGGAAAACGTGACATGGGAACGGCAAGCCCAAGGGAGACAGTAAATAGGGGTGCCGCAGAAAGCTCCCTCACGGAGTTCACAGAAACCTGAGAAATTCACCCGGAAATCACGGGAAAAGCCAAAGAGGTGAATGTGATAAGCCAACGGCTCCTGGTCCATCACAGGGACTGCAGAGCAGAGCCGACAGGTGACACACAGGTACATTACGAGGGGCTGGGGTGACAGCAGCCAGATGTACCTTCCCTCTGAAACTGTCCAAAAACCTGACGACAGATACACAACAATGGTGCTCAAACCATGGGGCACCAGGCAGGGAGGGGACACACACAGGACGGGCCCCACGGGCCCCACCATCCAGCTAAGGGGCCCGCATGAGCCCAGGTGACTCGTGTGCTGAGGAAACAGGGCTCAGAGAGCAGGGGACCCAGGGCAACGAGAGTTCCAGAACAGGACAGAGAGCCAGAGGCGAGAGCAGTGCACAGAGAACCCCAGCGGTCAGCACTCAGCGCCTGCCGGTGAGGACATGGGGACCAAGGAAGGTCCCCTGGGAAGATTAGAGAGGGTGGCGAGAAATGGCAATTCGGGACATGCACACCATTAACACGAGGCCTGAGACGCAAACGTCCCAGGGCGGAACTGATGGCAGACCAGGCGTGCACAGAAAGTACCAGTGCACCTGACGACGGAGCAAAAAGGAACTCCTCGATGTGCAGGACTCAGAGACGAGGACGGCATCAGTGACCAGTGGGACAGCAGCCGTCCGTCTGACAGGTGACGGGAATGGGGAGAGAAGAAACAACTGAGAAGGGTACAGCTGAGACTTGTTGTAAATAAACCCCAAGTTCAAAGAAGCTGAAAGAACACCACGCCTAATAAGCACATGGAAACTGGAACCAAGCGCAAGGTGACAGAGAGAAGTCTTACAGCCAGCCAGAGGAAACAAGGTATTTCGGTGGAGCAACACAGGCACAGGCAACAGCAGATTTCTCACAGACATGCAACCGGGCGAAGTCTCCGTGCAACCGGGGGGAGGTCTCCGTGCAACCAGGGCACTCCAAAGCCTGTGCTCTCAACTCACCACCTGGCTGTGAGTGCACGTGTGCGTGTACATGTGTGTGAGAGCTCACGTGTGCATATACGTGTGTGTGAGAGCTCACGTGTGTGTATACGTGGGGGGGAGCGCACGTGTGCATGTGTGCATGTGTGTGTGAGTGCGCATGTGAGCGTGTGAGCACGTGTGCATGTGCATGTGTGTGTGAGCGTGTGTGTGTACATGAGTGCACATGTGCATGTGAATGTGTGTGTATGTATGTGTACGTGTGTGAGCGTGTGTGTGTGTGCATGTGTGTGCGCGTGCATGTCTGAGCACATGTGTGCGTGCGTGTGTGAGTGTGTCCACGCACATGTGTGCATGTGTGTGCGCATCTGTGTGTGAGCACGTGTGTGTGCATGTGTATGAGCATGTATGTGAGCATGTGCAAGCACTCGTGTGTGTGTGTGTGTGTGTGTGTGCAGATTCCCAGTCCTACCAAACGTGTCGCCTGTGCTGTTTACAACAGTGGCAGAGGGACTGCAGGAGGATTCACATTGACACAAGGGTATATCACTCTGACAGGGACAGGGCTATCCCCTGACAAAGCCAATCTGTCCCATGGCTGTTCCCAAGGAACCAGGCACCCACTTTCCAGGTGTAATCAGGAGGGGGCTGAGTGACCGAGAGAAGAGTTGGCCTGGGTCTCCTCTGAGGTCCCCATGACACAGAGCCTGTGACTCCAGGTCCTCAGAATCTGTGCACGCACGGTCAAAGAATGACACTGTAAATAGCTCACTGGAGAGTACAGTATATCATCACCAGAAACAGGGACACGACAACCCATCGCCAGGTCACAGGCCATGTGCTGGAATATAATAAAGGAATCTACAACACAGAAAGGACAAACTGGATGCAGATGTTTTCCTCAATCGGCTTCTACTGGGGAAACAATAAACAGGAAAGGTCAGGGCTATACATGCATTTTCACTTAGCCGTTTGCTGTAAGTCATGACATCTCGGAGAGAAATGTGTCCTTTTTTTCTTTTTAATTTAGTGAAGCTAAAGGAAACTATTTTAATGTTTCTGATCAGGCTGAGGTTTTTGCAATCAAGTTATTTTTAACCAAAGCATTACGAAATCTGACCATCACGTGAGAATATTACTGAAACCCCAATCACACCAGCAGGAAGCGATGATTCCATTGGTCTTTTGAAATGTTCTCAAGTTATTCTAAATAATTATATCGGCCTAAAAACAACACCACTCCCAGGTTATTTTTGTTACAGTTTCTTTTTATAGACGGAGGGGGAAAAATCTTTATCTACTTATTTCTTCAGCATCAAAGTCAGGAATGAAAATGAAGAAATCAAGACTCTTGCAAAGACAGCTTAAAATGCTGGAGCAGCTCATTTTTCAACGGTTACTAAGTGATTACATTTTTAACATTTTGTTTCTCTTTTAGATTGATCTCCCTAACTTGTTTCTTTCCTGGCGTAAACAGATCAGGGTCTGTTATTTTATTGGGATGCAGTCATCCTCAACCTCTGGTTCACACTGCGCTCACCAGGGCCCCATTTTAAAATACAGATGTCGGGGTGTCACCACACAGTAAAATTCAGAGAAATGGGGTGGAGGCCCGGCGTCAGCATTTTTTAAAGACCCACTAAAATTCTGATGTGCACTGTGAGGGAGGACCCCTTAGGGGCTGGGGCGTTAGCTATCTATAATATTTATTTTATACTTAAGATTTTATCCTTTTCCTTTAACAAAGGACCCCCGGTTACAACAGCTTCACGCCCCACCAAACCCAAGCACTACTTGGGCACTCTCGTTTCAGCAGAAGCCGTGACACACCAACGAGAATGCAGGGACAGGCCTTCTGTGTGACAAAGGAACGCCCCCATGGTTCTCCCCCACGCGTCAGTCTCCATGTGAATGTAACGCGAGACCCACGGTTGTCACGTGTCACGCACGGACCCTTCGAACACGGACTGACGGAAGAGAACTTGAACCTTGCTCTCCCCGCTTATCAGGACAGACTTGGCTCTTGGGGGCTGGGAGGTGCTATTCCCGACCTGGGGAACTCTGCTCCCACCTCCGGCAACGCGCTCCCCGACTGTCAATGGCTCAGTTCCACAGAGGCTGGGGGTCCCCTGCACTGACCCACAGAGGGTGTCACTTGAAGGGGAAGCAGCTCATTCTCTAGTTCAAGGGTTGGAGTTCTAGCTGGGTACGCATCAACACAGGGAACACAGGACTCAGAGTGGGGCTGTCTCCCCTGGTTCCCCGGCCGCCTCCCTGAGCCCCGTGAGCCCCTCTGGAGGAGGCTGTGTGCACCTCAGTTATTCATCTCACTCAGGAATGCTCCACACCGATGGACCGTCCATCACTCGGTGCCAGGACTGGGCAGCGTTTACATACGACGTCCCATCGCTGGGCCGTGAATGAGCCCCCCACGGGCCCCAACACCACTGCTACCGTCACCCACATGGCGTCCCATCTCGGACGCTGTCCCGTCGGGGCTACGCTGCCGCCCGTGCTTACAGGAGAGCAACCTGAGGCTCGGGGGCGGGGAGAGGGCCCGAACTGTCACCGTCACCGGGTCCTACTGACTGCGCGTGCAGGGACACACACACACACACACACACACACACACACACGCCCGTGCGCACCCCCGTGCGTGGCCCAGGTTCACGGCGCGGCTCTCGGGGTAAACCACGGGACAGGGGAGCGCCAGCGCCCACGGTGGCCCGGGCCGCTCCGCACGCGTGTGGCGAGGAGACCGAGGCTGGCCGTGGGAACGCTTCACAGCGACAGGGACAGAGCGGGCGCCCAGGGACACGCGCGGACACGGCCAACGACCCACCGGGGTGGGGGGGTTCAGGGTCGTCCTCTGTGCGCGCACCCCGTAGCACCGCTCACAGCCGACGCGGAGAAAACTCGGGAGTTTTCTTTTCCTTTTCTTTGCCACGTCGGTCTGTTACCTAATACGGCCCGGAATGGATGGCCCCTGCATTTAGGATTCCAGCTCCTGGCGTCGGCCCAAAGACAGGGCTCGGGCATTCCGAGGAAAATAAGCTGTCGACCTGCAAGTGTGGCTCTCATGAAGTTCCCCTCATGACTGACACCTGGACACAGGCCGTCGTTTTCAGCGCCGGTACCCCAGGGTTCACGGGACCAGCTGGCTGCCTGACACTCTCGCACCGCAGGGCGGACCCCACACGGCCCCGGCCTCGCACCCTTTTGCAAAGTGTCCCAGGAGGCCCAGCTGCCTCGGGCGGGCTGAGGCTGAATGCTGACAGCCATCGGCCACTCTCCCAGGTGCCACTCCACACCCCACGCAGGACGTACATGCTGTCCTTTGTGGGGTGACGCATAACAGGGCTCATTCCTGCGTTAGCCTGGGTCCCCACAGGGTGACCGTGTGGGCGCGCCCTCGGGGCCTTGCTTTCCTCCCATTTCACAGCACGGAATGCTGCCTGTTGACCCTGCAAACCTCCTGCGGGCCCTGGAGCAGAGTCTGCTGTGGGTGGACTGGCAGAGCAAGGCCTCCCGGCTGCCACGCCCTCCCCTGTGCCCACAGCAAGGAGGCCTGCACACCTGCAGGAGCTGCTCCTCCAGCTGCTCTCCCCCAAGGCCTGGCCCTGGACCAAGAGCTAGGCACACACGAGCTGGGCACAGACCCTGCTGGGGCCAGCCCCACTGTGCCACGCCAGCCCAAGCAGCCAGACGATGCCCTCAACCACCCCGTCCTGATCCTGTCCTTCAGGGCTTCTCAGATGCTGCTGTGCACAGAACCCCCTTGGGGAGTCCTGAGTCAGCAGGCCTGGGGCTCTGCATTTCTAAGCAGCTCCCAGGAGGGGCAGGTGCTGCCGGCCCACAGAACACACCTGCCAGGTGTGACCAGGGTTCACCTTCCAAGTACCAGAAAACCACCTGCCTGGAGTCCCACAGCTAATGAGACATCTCACAAAACCACACAGCCCCCATCTCCCCGAGGAGGGAAGCTGAACTCAGAGGTCCAAGAGCTCAAGGAGGTCAGAGCGGAGGGGGGCTGCCCTGAGGCTGCAGGCTGGTTCACGAAGCCCCTGGTCCTCTGACTGCAGCATGCATCAGAATGACTGTGCGGGTGGGCACAAATGCAGGTTACGGGGGCCCTAGAAGGTCTGGGGTGCAGCCAAGAATGTGCGTCTCCAGCAAGTTCACGAGTGACCTCCCTGCAGTGGGACCAGGGACCACACTTGGGAGAACCATTGCGCTAAGGCCACGCAGGGCCCCAGGGACCCCTCGGATGTCTGACTTCGAGCTTTGTCACCACTCACCATTCACAGGCCCCTGAGCCCCACTGGCCGCTGCCCACTTGGCCCTCTCCGAGTTGGGCCCCCAGGGCCGTGAGCTGAGCCGCTCTCTGCACTTTGCTGTGTCGGGGCCATGTGAGGCATTGGGGCCTCCTTCGTATCCAGATGTCCCTAAAGGGGACAAAAGCTTCATCCGCAGTGACAAGGACGGGCATCCTGGAGCAGCTATTTGGCCTCAGCTGTGGAGCCCTGGGAACCTCTCTGACGTCAAGCTTCACGTGCCTCACCTGTGAAGGGCCAACACCCCACAACGCCCGGGGCTGTGATGAGGCCCAGGGGAGCCGTGTTCTCACCCGACCCACGCGGCAGACTCGTGGGAGGCCCCCGCTACACCTGCCCTGCGACCGAGCCAGGGCTGACGGCCCCTCGTGGTGAAGGGAAGAGAGTTCACTGGACGCGCTGCAGTGAACGTGCCCTCTCGGCCTCTCCCGCGAACAGTGCGACGACAGGCCCATGAGCAGCGCTGGCTGAGCGGGCTCCCTGCTGGCCTGCCCTCTCGCGTGAGCAGCTACCCACGCCCAGACCGTGGCCTGGCCACACCCCGTGATCTGAGGCCGAAAGCGTCTGCGGACGCCGGCAAAGCGCTCGAGAAGGCAGGAGAGCGTGGCCACGGCCGACGGGGGCATGTGAGTCACGCAAGGTGGGTTTCCAGCCACAGCCCTTGGGGACGAGCCTGGCCAGGCCTCCCACCAAAACTACCACAGAGAATGTGGCCTGGAGCAGCTGTGAAGTGGGGCGCACGCAGTCCGCAGCAGCTGCACACTCCTGCCGGTGACGGGGTGACCGTCCTGCAGCCATGCAAACAGGTGTCGTCTGAACGAATGAATCAGTGATTGAATGAAGCAGTCAGTGGACGAAGGAAGAGGGAGGAGGGAGCGAATGAGAGAACGGAGGAAGGGAGGAAGCCCTGGCTTGCACCCTTTCCCGCCGGACCTAAATACAGTGAAGTTCTCTCCCACGCCGAACCGAAATGCTGACCCGGTCCTCGGAGGGGAGGGCAAGTCGAGTAGAAGCAGAACCTCACAAGTGCAACGCAGGGGCATGGGCCCAGGGGACGGCTTCCAGAAGAGTCCGAGCCCCAGCGGGCCCCTGGGCCCCTTCCCTGCAGCGCAGCACTGAGCTCTCGGCCCGGGGCGTCTCTGGTTTCTGATCGCCGGGCTCGTCGGTCGGTCCACAGATCAGCAGCCACAGGGGTCACCTGAGAGAGGCCGTGAGGACGCAGAGAAGAATGTGCTCCCTCGGGGGTGGCTCCCTCTGGCCCTCGGTCGTCCACCCCCTGGCGTATCCAGGCACAGACAGAGGCTCCGGCATCACCCGGGAAGCCCTGGGCCACCGCTCGGCTCCGCTCCGGCCCCACAGCGAGCTGGGCCCAGGTCACTCCCAGACCCACAGGAACGGCTTGGGCAGCCTCTCCCCACACCGCACGTTTGCCTGAGCCCTGGCCGCCTCCATACTCACACGAGTTCCGTCTTCCACGCAGAACCCCACGACCCACACACCCCTAGCATTCTCGGTAAGAGGGGCCCACGCCCTGCTGTTTGGAAGAGCATCTGCCCTTCCTCCTCACCCTGCTGCGGCTGCTCCCCGAGCCACGGCAGACCTGGGGTTCGCCGGCCAGCATCCCCGTCCCCTCTCGGTGACAGAGGCCTGCCTGCCTGCCTCTCTGCAGCCCGTGGGCCCACATGCCTGGGGCGGAGAGGCTGGCCTCACATCCTGGCTCAGATGCTCAGGCACCCTCGACGCTGGAGCTGGGCGGCCCAGGTGACCCTGGACAGTCTGACCTGGGGAATCTGCTGGAAATGCTAGGGAGGCACTCTGGTGCCGCTCACCCAGGAAACATGAGCCCAGAGCTGACAACCTCTGTTGTCACAGGAGGGGAGCCGGCCCCAGAATCAGGCCTGCCCAGGAGCAACCCCACTTCCAGGTGTAGCGTGCACCCCACACAACTGAAAGCAGGACCTCGAACAGGTACCTGCACCCCATGTTCAGTGCAGCATCGTGCCCAGCGGCCAGGACAGAGAAACGGCCCGAGTGTCACCGACGGAGGAGTAGAGAGTGTGGCGCACACGCACGATGGAACATCCTGCAGCCTTCACGGAAGTGGGCGGCCTGTCACTCACGACGACGTGGACGCACCTAGATGCCGCCATGCTCAGTGAAATCAGCAGTCACAGAAGTATGAACGCCGCAGGCCCACACTCAGGTGGCGACCCCAAAGCAGCCAAACTCCCCGCAACAGAAAACCCAACAGCGGGGGCCGGGGGAGGGAGAGGGGAAGTGGGTGCTCAAGAGCGGGCCAAGTTTCCATCACGCGGGCCAGAGAAGTTCTGGAAATGTGCTGTGCAACACGGGCCGCAGTCCACAAAGCAGTCCCGTGCACTTCAGCATGTTAAGAAGACAGATCTCATGTTCTTGACAGAGAGAGAGAGGAAGGGAGGAAGAAACAAAGCCACAAAAGACAAGGATTTTGGGGGGGTGATGTGTATGTTTAGTACCTTGATGGTGGTGGACCATGTCCCCCCTCTTTCGGGCCTCAAAGGGAACCTACCCAAGGGACAGGTTCGGAGACCCTAGTCCCATAGCCAAAGGCTCAAGTCATCCCCGAGGATTTCCTATTACAAGTTTTATTGCATCTCATCATTACCCCTTGGCTACCAAGCCCAGCTCCTGTCAGGCCCCGAGTGTCAGCGAAACACTGAGGCCCGTCCCAGAGGCAGCCCTGGGCGGGGAGCTCTTCAAAGCCCCCCCCCCCCCGGTGTACGGAGGTGCTGGGGGGTTCACGTCACACCTCAGCCCTCTCTCCCACCCTAAGGACCCTGTGCTCCTCCTAGAGGAGCTGGGCCAGGAGAGCTAGGAGGCCTGGCCACTCACCACTCAGCCCGTCTCCTCTAACATCCCTCCCCCGCACCAGCTCCACTGCCACGGCCACCATCCAGTGTCCACTCCAAGGACATTTCTGTCCAAATGTGGCTCATGCTGCCCCCATGGACTCTGCCAGACACAGGAAGACTTCCCACGGGCAGAAGCGTCCACCCAACTCTTAGCCAGTTAGCTCAGCAACCCTTGGCCGTCACCTCCCTGGCCATCTGCTCCAGCTAAGTCTCCAAAAGCCACATCCTGTGGTCACAAGGAGAATCTGAGGAAAGGCAGCTCTCCCCAGAGAAGGGGATTGTGGCTGTCAAGCCAACACTTCCTGGGTGACCTACCACATCCCTCCCATCCGCTGAACTTCGTAAGGTGTGTGGGCTTCTCCACGTCTGCCCAGAGCACACCTTCCTCCATGTCCGTTTCAGCACTGTTGCTGTGCACACTCACAGAGCTCGCAGCCAGGACACACGTCCCCATTACGGGAGACAGAGATGGGACGACACACTCCCTGTCCTGGCTCCTTTACGCTCCATCCACTTCCTCCCCCTCGTACCAACACTGAGAAAATGACTGTTGGCGTTCAGAAACAGCTATCTATGCCTTTGCCACATTCAACACCATCTGATTCAGCCTCATCATAAGGTCCCATAAGATTGTGACCCCCCGCCCCCTGCCCCAGTTCACATGTCGAAGCTCTAACCCCGGGGACCTCAGAATGAGATGGTACTTGGACACGGGGCCTTTAAGGAGGCAATTAAGGGCAAGCCTGCGCTCCCGTTCTTATTAGGTTCCTGTGCTTGTTTTTCTCTGTCAGTTACACATTTGTGAGTAGTGGGTTTCTAACCCACTCTTCCCTATAGTTTTTATTTCATGGTTTTATACACTGAAGTTTTGTGATTTTGTCTTTTTTAAAATAAGATATATATTTTGTGTTATAGCAGAATTGATTCCATTTAACTGTTTCAATAGGGAACTTCACCTCAGGCCCTGAGGCCAGAGTAATAAATGCCTCTGATCAGAACCACTAGGAATCAGATGTTGGAGGCCTAAACCTCATGCTATGGAACACGTGATTCTGGCTAATGTACCAACACCGCCTCCTAGAGTCAATGTCTCTAATTGCAGACAAAATAGAGAAGAAAGTGATGTACCATATTTTGCCATGTATAATGCATACTTTTTGTCCAAATTTGTGAGAAATATGAATGTGCATTATACATAGGCAACACTAATTTCATAAATGTTTTTAATCCTTTTTTTATGCTTACAAGTTAAAAGTGTTAACTCTAGAAATCAATAATAATATCCATATGCAAAATAATACCCTGGAATACGATAATCGGGGTTTTTTTGTTTGTTTTGTTTATATAAATATAATTTTATACATAATATTTTTCATACCTTGGTATCTGTTCTTATGTTTTGTAATTATTTGTTACATAAAATTTTTTGTACCATAATATGTTAAAAATAATGCCAAAATTCCTTTATAATACAAAAAACTAGTACCTAAATATAAACAAATAAAAATTTGAATTAAATAATTAAAACGAAAGACTTTCCCCCTGAACGTTGGGGCCCAAAACGTGGGTGCGCATTATACACGGGAGTGGCAGTGCCTTATACACGGGAGTGCATTATACCTGCCAAAATATGGTACTAAAAATGAAGTTTTAAAACACGATCAGATAAATGACGCCATTACTCAAGCCAAGTCGAACAAAGCCCCTCCTCAGCTTGAGGCAGTTTCTTCCGACCTCCAGCTTCCTGATCTATTTCCTGGAAGAAATTTTCCTCGAGTCAAACAGCCCCGCAGAGGGAGCTACACTGACCTGTCATGGAGTTTTCCGAGGTGCACAGCTGCTCTCTCAGCTTCTCCACGTCGTCGGGATGTACCTGTTCGTACAGGGTGCTCCCAAACCACTCCGACTGGGGCTGGTTCAGGACGGGGGTGACAGAGTCAGACACGTAGATCACGCGGCCTGTCTCGGCCGCCACTACGAACAGAAATCCATCGGCTGCTTCCAGGATGAGATGCTTCAGTTCCTGAAGAGAAAAGACGGTAATTGGGACCAAGGGAGTTTCCTTACTAGCAACCTTCAACTTTCATTCAGGTATTTGTTGGGGTCCGCATATAGCTTTGAAAACTGTGATTGCTTTTTGAGTTGGAAAATGAGCTATAAAAAAAAGCACAAGCTTGCTCTAGCCCTAAGACAAAGGTCCTTTAAGTTCTGCCAGCCCTGTCCTAACTAGTCCTCTCTTAGGGCAGCTCAGGGGAAGAGGAGAGTAAGGAGTGACCACGAGAAGGTGCCGGGTTCTCCAAGAATTAAAGCAACGGGGAGAGAATGCGTTTCACTGATGCTCACAGTTAACAGGTGCTTGCCACACCTCTGCCCGGTCACCTACCATGTTCACACTGCAGTCATGGCACTGGAACAGGAGAAGGGCCTGGAACGAAGGTGCTCACGGAAGGAAGGGAAGGAGAATGGGAACGTGAGAGGGCAAAGGACCATGTGTCTCCCCAGCCACTGCCTGCCACGCTGCCAGGGCACCGCTGTCACGCCCTGCCAGTACTTTCTGAGCTCAATGCTGGCACTGGGTATCAGAGTATCACCTTGCATGTGCATGTCTGTCAAAGCTCCAGGACATTCTGACAGCTGACATTGCGACAGACACTCAGAGTAATCCCAGGGCGTACAGCATCGTCCGTGTCACTTGACAGTGAGGAGAGGCTAGGGCACCAGCCCCGGGGCCACACAGGCTCACGGAAGGAAGGAAGCTGCTTGGGGTCAGTGAGCAGGCAGCGGGCAGTCTTGCCACCAGCCTGAGGGGCACAGGGATGGGGCACAATCGACTTGGTTAACACAAGGTATCTTCTCTGGGAGATGCCTGAAGGCAGCTCAAGCGTAGCTGCCTACCCACGTCGCTGTCACACCAAGCCCTGGAGGCCTCCCCTGCTCAAGGACACGGGCCGCATCCTTCATGCACGTGAGTCCCCGGGTGTGCCTCCCACCACCTCGCTCCCAGCTCAGGCCCCAGAGAACAAAGGTGTCCTTCCGGGTCAGCGGCCGGTAAATGCTTTTGCTGGGAACCCTTTGTTCCAAGATCATCTTGTATGAAGACCTCTCTGCAGCACAGCTGGGGCCAGCTGCCCGGGGGCGAAAGGTGCGTGCACGTCCTTCCCAGAGGGTGTTCCCAGGACCCAAAGAGCAGAAAACGGGCACCGGCTGGGGGGCAGAACCTGGGGCTTCGGCAGTGTCTCCGAGCCCCCGGGCGGGTCAGAACTCTAACACCCTCTGCCTGGGGTTGAGGGCAGCAGCGAGCTGCGCAAGCATTTTTTTAAGGGAAGGTGTATTCTGTCCATTTCTCTTGCTCTGCACTTCTGCTTCCTGTGTGTCCTGGATGCTCACTTAGGTCAGAGGAAGAAAGGGGTCAGCATCTTTATTTTCAGGATTGCGAAGCTCTTCCCTGCAGGAAGGACTGTGGAGAAACGGAACAGGATGTGTGGGAAAAGCCAGGGACTCTGTCCCTGGAGGGCAGGAAGTGGAGGCTGGTGACTTCATTTATGTTTCCGTGGCTGCAGTCAGGTTGCCAGGACTGTGGGAAGGTCTTACAGGACAGAGACTCACGCTCATCATGGACCGCTCGTGCCACCCCATCTGGTCCCCAGCTTCTGTCTCCCGTGTACTGAATCCAGGACCTGCCTCGTGCCCATCTCCCAGTTAATGCAACAGTGAGGCTTAAGGGCCTGGACATGCGAGGAAAAGGAGACTGTCCTCTGTGCCCCTCCACGTTTTCCAGCTTTGGGCCTGTCACTTAACATCCTTGGCTTTGGGTATTTTTTTCAGTGACATTTGTAGGGAACGTGCGATCTTGTGTGTAAGGGACTTAGGAGGGGTCTGGCACACAGTAGGTGCTCAACAAATTGTCAGCACCACGCCAAGTAGCCGAGAGAGAACCGTGGGTAGGACTGTGGGACATGCACAACCACCTTCTCTTTCCACGCTACCTGCTTATTCATCCCTGCTCGCTTAGAGAGATTGACTTCAAATACTGACCCAGCAGGATTTGTCCAAGAATTAAAGCAACGGGGAGAGAATGCGTTTCACTGATGCTCACAGTTAACGGGTGCTTGCCACACCTCTGCCCGGTCACCTACCAGCTAGTCAGCCCTCGTTACACCCAAGCCCTACGTTAAGCGTCCTTCTCCCAACGCCTTCCTCCCCTGTCACCACGCCCACACGAGGTGGGAGCTGTCACCATGGTCCCTTTTACGTGGGAACACAGTGGGGCCCCCATGTGCAGAACCACCACGTTCCGTGTTCTCCTGGGGACAGCCACCCCACTGCCACACCTTCCTGACACTTGTGACGTGAGGCATCACGCGGCCACAATGGGCGGAGAGGCGCGTGGGCCCCGCCTGCCAACTTTGGAAACCTCACTCCTCCGGCTCAAGCAGCTTCCCACTGCGGCAGTGAGAGCCATGCTGCCTCTCCCTCCTGCTTCGGAAGGTGCAATCCCCTCGGGCTCCCCTCTTTCTGGGCACACCCAGTCCCCCCTGATGACACCAGGCCACCCCTGCTCTCTCCCACTCTGGCCACACGCCCCGTGCCTCCGACAGCCACACACACTGTCACGCTTCCCTGCCCACCACCAACACCGAGCGCTCTCCAATCCATCGGCTCCTTTTCCTGCAGAAATGGTCATCCGAGGCGAGCAAACCGGAGCTTAGAGCGTGTGCCGGCTTGCCCCGCGGCCAGCACGCCAACAAGGACTCAGAACACGGCCAGTTTCTAAAACCCCACCCCACTCGCAGTGCCACGTGTGTGCTTTTCCAAAGGCCAGTGTCACCGTGAACAAGCAACCTGTGCCAAGTCCTGGTTCCACCCAGAGCAGTGACGGCCTCTGGACAGACGGCCTCAACTGCCTCTGCAAAGCCAGGACGAGTGGCAGCAGCTGTGAAATAACGCAGGGGGAGGCACAGCTCTGACCAGGCACAGGGAAAGTGCCGGCTCTCACGGTCCCTGTCCCTATCACTGTGACAGCTACCGACACGCTCATCACAACAAGCCCAGCATACCCCGTGGCCTTTCTCCTGTGTTAGCATGGCCGCCCGCCGTTCGGAGGCGGAACACATTTTGTTGAACGATGCCTTACTAAGGCACACAGCAGAGGTCGGCGACACACCTGGTGAAGCGGGGTGACCGCATGTCTGGACCCTGTCCTTTCCTCAGCCTTGAACCCCGTTCCCAGCTCGGTGACCCCCAGGGACAAGGAGGGGGAACAGTACCTGCTCCGTCAGGAAGGAAGGCTTGTAGGCGCCGTCTGTGGACTTGTTGCCCGTGCCCCTCATGGACTTCATGTGTGACACGGCCATGCGCAGGATGGTGAGCTTGTCTGGCTTCCGGGCGAGCGCGCTGCACGTGGGGACCATGTCGGACAGCTCGGTGATGTACTGTGTCATCTTGTTCCGCCGGCGCCGCTCAATCTCACTGTGGTTCTCTCTTCCCGGAAGCAGGGGATAAGGGAGGGTGGGGGGGAAAGAGAAGCATCAGACCAGGGTACTGGCCACGAGGATCCAACAGCAGGTGGGTGACACCAAGGCACCAGGAGACAGGGCCCAACGCGGGACGGCTGGGCGCTCTGAAGACCCTCTGGGCAGAGTGGCTCTCGGACACCTGGGCGAGACGGTTGTCTGGGTGGGGGCAACACGGGCTTCTAGAGGTGCCCCTGCCCAGGCCTACTATGTCCTGAAATCGTCTCACTGTTCCCACACACCTAAAAGGCTTTGGAATAAGCATAAAGAATTCAGACATTCTCCTTCCCCTGGGAGGAGACAGCCTGAAACGGACTGGACACCTCTTGCGTGGCCAGTGGCCACGGCCACCGGCAAAGTGGAGGCTGTCACTCTGAGCAGCTCCCGTGCACCTGCGGCTCACAGGATGGAGTCAGGTGGTGCCCGGCTCCTACACCCTCAACTCTGTGCGTGCCCACATGTGCTAGAAGCACGTCCCTCTTCCTCCTGTATTTTTCACGTTTATGGTTCACAGAAGCCGAGGCCTGGATGCTCGGTAAAAACCAGGTCACTGACAGGCTTGGGAGACGGGCATAGAGCCCAGGGTTTCCATGTCTTAACAGTGGGACCTCACACAATGAGCTCTTTGTAACCCTGCACTGTTACTTCATCACCGACACTGACCTTCAGTACCCAACCAACGTCGTGCGTCAAAGTCGCTTCCTCTTTCTGTTCTGAGATCCCAGGAATCATCACTTCCTGAGTCATCCTGGGGTGGAATGTTATCTGAAGGGGAATTCTGATCCAGAGAAATCGAAAGCCATTGTTTCCTCGTGCCCCCCGTACTTCTGAGGTCAGCCCCCTTCCGATTAAAACCTGTGCTCGGAATGGGTGGCCAGCCATGCTGTCCGCACCAAGGGAAAAACAGCAGACTCCTGTTGCCAAACCCACCTCTTGTTTGGATTAGAAACTCGAGCGTCATTAGAGGTCAAGTGTCCCCCACTCCTCTCTGCTCCCTCCCCAGACGTTCTCAGGGAGGAAAGCGTGTCCAGTGACTTGCTAATGGGCTCAGAGACCCCGGGAAGCCCCGGAGTCCTAACGAGAGGCATGTTCCTCTTGGATTCAGGGAAAGCCACAACCACATCACTGGGATGAGGAACCACGGCCAAAAGTAACCGCCGTGGGGAGGCCGGCGGGCCTGGGGTGCAACACGGACACCGCCCTCCTAAAGACGTTTTCAAAATAACCAAGGCTGTCGCTCCAAGCCGTGGACGGCGGATGCTGGACCAAGGCGCCCGCCACCTGCGGAAGGTTTTCAAGTTCATCCACGAGCCAGTCAGGAACGTGTGGATGATGGGGAGGAATGCAGAGGCAGGCCCTTCCATAAATAAACTGAGTGCAGGTGGGGACTTTGCAAAGATTGATGGACCGGTCTGAGCCTTTCTCTCAACACTGCCAAACTTCCTACCACGACGGAAACAAAACCAAAAAATAACAAGGAAGAAGAAAGAGCTACGGGGCTGGGCCCGCCTGGGCCTTCGCACGCTGCATGGAACAGCGCCGCCCGTGACCCAGTATCTTTTCTGTGAGGTGGTCTGTACCCAGGACAGCCATGCGGCTGGTTAAAAAGGCCATCATGTGGCCTGGGAGTGGCATGGGGCCTAGGAACTCAGAGTTCAATTTTAGATCTTGCGTCCAGAAGGGGGCCACCCAGGTTTCTTATATTTCTCCTTAGTTTCTGTGGTGGAAAGAGAGGCCTTATCTTCAGTATTTGTTTGTTTTGTTTTGTTTTTTAAACTTGAACTCTAGGTCTGTCTTTTAAAAAGGAATACATTAAAATTGGCAGTTACTGTTTAATTTAAAAAGCCAACAGAGTCAATGCTCTGTGACTTAACTTTGAATAATCTAGGCCAGGATGTGGCAGGGGCTGCAACTTAAGCTACCTGTCACCGGGCTCCATACTGGCACAGAACGAGGGACAAACACAAGGGTCAGACAGCAGGTGGTGGCTTTGTCAAGGACCAGAGACATTTAAACCTGTGTAGATCCCAAAAAGGTGACAGCTGGCTCTCGTCTTAGTCTAAGGAAGGCGAAGTAAACTCACCTTGAAAATTTGCTGGGACCTTCACCGTCTTCATCGTCAAAGTCCATTCTGAAAAGTCAAGGTCACAAGTGAGCATCATTACAGGAAGAACATTTAACTGGTGACAGGAGTTGCTGACACAGTGGGGCCTCGATTCGGTCAGATGGCTGTCCAACCATCCCAGCCCTGGGCAGAGCAGGAAAACACGTCTACACAGTCATCAACCCGGTTCGGAACGCGAAACGGCAACACGAGAGATGTTCGGGGTGGCTGGGATAGTGGGCAGGAGTGTTGACACTTTGACTCGTCCCCTCCAGAACCCGATACAGGCCGCCCCGGATCGCTCAGGGCTGTCCCCCGTCCCTCGTTTCCCCCCAGCATGGGGACAGCGGCCCGTCTCCACAGCACTCATTCCGCAGCGAGACTTGGCTTTTTTTTTTTAACTTTACTTCGTGGTACACTAACAGCAAGAAAGCTCCAGGGGTTTTGAAAACAGGAAGTTCGAGGGGTGATAAAGGGACTCGGCGGGAAAGACGACATCCCACTGGTTGTGCTCTGTGAGAACTTGGCTGGTCTCATTGAGGGGAAGCGAAAAGGCCGTTTAAGGCCACGAAGCCCAGGCCCACGTACGCGGCCGTGGAGGGGAAAGGCCTGTCTAGAGCCCGTACTGCTCGGCGCAGCCGTGTGCCTGCTGGAACTCCCGCAGTAACTCTCAGGCTCACACGCGCCCGAGCCGCTCAGTGCGAATAAGCACCAACAAGACGGCTGGGTGGGCTTCTGTGCACAGATGACCCCCAAATGCTCGTCCGCGGGAAGCCAGGCCTCTCCGGCGGCAGTGAGGTTACCACCGAGGTCAGTGCAGAGCGGCCCTAGCACGAAGCTTGCCTGGCATCCCCGGGACCCAAGTGAGAAGCGGTTCGGGTGCCCTCGGGGACACTCGGGGGAGTGGGGCTCCTCTGTGTCACAGTCCTCCCACCTTGTTCCTAGCGGGACTGGGGATACGAGAAGCACAGTCCCCACGGACCCCAAGCAGAAGCGAGGCCAGCGGCCTGACAGCTGGGGCAGGCAAGTTCCACGTCGGAAAGACCACAGCCACCGATGCCTGAGCCAGTGGCCTCACAGGGATGTCACCCCCACCCCTCCCTGTTCTCAGGGCAGGGCCTCCCATGGGAAACGGGTGACGTGGGGAGGCACAGGACACCCTGGCCACCAGAAAGGGCGGCCCAGCCCAGGGACGTCCGTCATGAGATGAACCCGAGCCTCTCGGCTTTGGGGCCGCGTGCGGGATGCAGGGACTGGGATCAGAGAGGCCAAAGGAGCACTTCCTTCTCGACAATCGGAGCACACGTTTGCTTTTGTTGGGTTCTACACGCAGAGTGGCCAGAGTCCTGATCGGGGCTTCAGGCTGTTTGGGGGGACCTGATGGCACCCCTGACGTCCAGACACGAGGGCTGCACTGGCTGCTGGAAACAAAAGAACAGAGAGAGGTAGATACCTAGGAGAGGTGACAGTCACGATAACCACGCACAAAGAGGTGGTGGGAAAGAAAGGCACAGAAAGGAAAGGAGCATGAGAGACCGTGTACACACCACGGGGAGACACAGACACGTGTGCACCCGGACAATGCCGTGTGAGCACCCGGGCACCACGGTGTCTGTGTGGTGGGAGACGGGGCCGAACGCATGACTTTCTAAAAGAAGCAAAACCACCAGCATTCTAGTTACTCAGCCGTCACCTCACCTTTCCCGAAAATCCCCTCTGGGAGACAGCCCCCAAAAACCACGGCTCCCAGACCCGCGGCGCCGCAGGACCACAGTGCCCCCTAGTGTTCGTCACGGGATCGAGCACGGAGGTGCCCTCAGTCCCTGGGGCTGTCAGAACCACATCAAACATTCAGAAAAACTCGCATTTTCAATATTCCAGTGGACGTGAGTGAGCAAGCGTTTAGCAAAACTGCAGGTGGGTGGGAGACGCACAGTTCCCTTTAAAATCCTTTCAGCTCAAGTCGATAGGAGTGTGATCATCAAGCTCTGGCGAGATGCCGTTAGTCAGAGCCCCCCACCCCATCCTCGGCCTGCACAGCCTTTTACGTGTGCAGGGCGTCTGACCACCCTGATCTGGGGGAGTGAGGGGATTCCTGGGGTACGGGATGGCAGGGCTCGATCAGAATGGTTGGTCATTCTAGTTCTCATAGAGACAGCTCTGCCCCTTGCCCGGACTCAGGTGAACGCACGGGGGGGAAGGGAGCCCCATGTAAGTGGTCCCAGCGGCTCCGTCCAGCAGAGGGTATGAGGACGGGATGGCCCTGCTCTGGAGCAGGCTTCTCTGACAGCCTCTGGGAACAGGGGGACCCGGGATTGGTCTTCAGAAAACAAGGGGCCGTGAAACTATGCCTTCCCGCCTGCGCACGTGCGTGTGTGACCACATGTGGGCAGCAATCACACGTAGTCGTCTGGAGGAGCATGACACGGGGGTGAACCCAGGAGAGAAATCAGGGCACAAACGTCCTCAGGATAAATCACCAGAAGCCCCAATGTCTCCCTGCTCAGCAGCAACGCAGAAAAAACCCAAATGGAAGCACCGAGGGCACAGAATCTTTCAGAGGAGCACTCGCCAGACACTGCTGCCTCTGGGTCTGTGTCACCACTTCCAATTCTCTACTTTAAATACGACCACAACAGCTATGCAAACGCTACGTAAATCACCCCTGGTTTTGCGTCTTTTATGCGTCTCCGCTACACTGAAGCATCTGGGTAATAAAGGAGAGACTCCAAACTACGACTTCTAAGTGCTGCTGTATTTATGTTAGAGAGTCCTGTACAAGCAGGGGGTGACACGAGAGCGTCTTCAGCAGCTGTGCTGCAAAGGGCCGCTGCCCCAGGCTGCTGTCACAGAGCACACATTCTCACCTCGACAAAAAGCCGTGAAAGGCATTTCTGAGCCTGCAATGTGTTAAGAGGGAGCGATGTGAAATAAGAGGGTGATTGTGTAATACTACTAATGCTTCGTGAAATATGAGCCGTCCAACAATCCACTGAGGCTCCTCTAAGATAGATCAGAGGCCGTGCCCGTCAGGCTGGTCCTGCAGGGGCCGTGCGGAGCCGCCCTGGGCCAGCCAGAGGCTCCTGCGAACAGCAAAGCGAAGCAACACGGGTGTCAGCCAATGCTCCTCCTTTTGGACCCGCCGGAGGCTAGCACACACATGCTAACCTAGGGAAGCGTCTGCTCACGTAAATGTGCCTTTCACTTGACACATTCCAGCACCACGGCGGGAGACGCTGGGCTAACTGGCTTAAGACAAGCTGGAAATACTTTTCCTCAGTGATGACAGTTTAGAAGCCCAGCGCTGGCCTCTAAGGCAGAGGGAAGGGACTGGTACACCCCTACCGCACCCTCTACCCTCCACCCCTTCTAAGGCTGGCTTGCAGGGGGGCGGGGGGTGTTGTAGTGGGCATAGCCATCTAATCACTGCTGCCCCCTCAACTTCAGAAGCACTGTGTGCCCCTGGGGGAGCCCCCACCCCTGCCATCCCGTCGCTGAGATCGGGGAGGTCTCTACAAAAACACAGTTCAGGTGACCTGCCTCAGCTCACGTCTCCCACATGTGGAGTTACTTTTCAAAGAATCTGAAACTTGTGAACCTTCACCTTGTGTCCCAGATGCTGGCTGTGCACGCCGTTTGCTGCGCCACGGGCTGGGGCAGGCTGTCAGGGGAGGGGAAGGGCCTGGCATGCGCCAGGAGGAGCCGGAACCCACAAGGGGTCAGCTCCACCGGGCTCTGAACCACGAGGATGGGGGGTTGGTGATCCTGGGAACTGGGGACACTGCCTTCCACCAGAAACACAGGTCAGAGTGGGAGGACCAGGCAAGGGACAGGGACAAGGGGCGGGAAGGAGGTCCTTGCCTCTCGCCGCCTCCCCTGTCCCATCACCCACCCGCTCTCCTCTTCCCACTCCCTGGGTCTTTCCAGCTGTGCCCCACCCTTTCAGAAGGAAGGAGGTGGGACAACAACGTGGCAGCCAGAGGGACAGTGCAGAAGCATGGCCCTGCCACGGGTCACCGGCTTTTCGATGGCCGTGACCTCCAGCAGGGTCTCCTCTGCACTTAGCTAAGTATGTACCAGGGTAAGAGGTTTTAGAACAGCGGTGGCCTCCGCCATAGAATCTCAGCAAAACCTAAAAAAATATCAGCTGCAAGAATTACTACAGGAAACAGCCCTGTAAAAACAGGAGGTCTTCCATACACAGAGGACCCGCCCCAAGGTCATCAGGGCTCAGCATAAGGGACCAGGCTTGTTGGTGCCCTCCCTGGACAGAGGACAAGCCTCCAGGAGATCGAGCGCACGGATCTGTCTAGACCAGCAGTTCTCAACCTGTGGGTCGCGGCCCCTTTGGGGGTCAAACGACCCTTTCACAGGGGTCACCTAAGACCATCGGAAAACACGTATCAGATGTTTACATGACGATTCATAACAGTAGCAACATCACAGTTATGAAGTAGCAACGAAAACAATTTTATGGGGGTCACCACAGCATGAGGAGCTGTATTACCGGGTCATGGCATTCGGAAGGTTGAGAACCACTGGTCTAGAGGCCCCTCATCCTCACGGGTGGACGGCATGGCCACCGTGGCTCTCCTCCTCTGGAACTCTCCTCTGTGTTCTCAGTGTCCTGCGGCCTTGGCTCTGTCTCAGCCTGTTCCTGGCCCCCCTCTGCCTCCAGTGTCACGCAGTGCATGTGATCGGTAGAGAAAGGGGCAGCCTGGAGCATGTTCCAGAAAGGAGACCGAGCCCACCACCGTGCAATCGCCAGCTTGGGGAGAAGCAGAAGCAGGGTCTGGATGCCAGGTGAGGGTCAAGAACACGCAACCACCTGGATGCCTGCAGCAGAGCCTGGAGCCGAGCACAGTCCCCGCCACCCCACACCCGTGGCAGGGGCTCAGAGCCGACCCCCGACACAGAGAGGGCTCCAGTCCTGCCTAGATGGCTGGGCCTGGGCACTCTGCCCACCCCCTTTTCAGAGAGCTGGCCTCTTCTTCAAGAACTGGACATGCAGGGGGCCCTTTTCCCAGAGGATGGCGGTTGGAGAACACAAATGTTTAAAGCAATTTTAAAAGGCCTGGGATCCTAAAAACAAGACCGCAAGTTGACATGGCGCAGCCCTGGCCCACGCAGGCCCCACCAAGCTCGGCACCTAGTCGCCAAGAGCGCCTGGTCCAACCGCAGGGCTTCCATCCTCCCAGGGAGATCTGAGGCGTGGCCTCGGGCACCCACAGGACTCATGAGTCCTCCCCGCCAGCCCTGGAAGACGGTGGCCCCTGGGGACAGAGAACTGGCTGCTCGGCACCCTGGGAGGCAGCCGCGGCGTCAGGGAGAGCTGCTGTCACCACGGAGCACGCTTCTCCAAGAACCATCAAATTCTCAGCCCTCCCTTACAGACCACACCACACATACAACGGCCCCTTCACAACGAACGCACCAGAACGCTGACGGGGCGACTTCTCCGCCCTCACTCCGCTCCACATCCCCCGGGCAGCTCCCCCCGCCCCGCGCAGGCCCTGAGAGCTGTGTGCTGCGATCACCGGATGTTGTGACCCCGCGGGACCCAGGGCCATCGGGATTGCGACACTGCGACACATGGATTCAACGGCTTCAAGGGAGACTCTGGTTACCCAGCGTGGCCCTGAAAGTAAAATTGAGTCAGGGAGGGGAAGGGGCTGGGCCATCTCCCGAGGCTGCAAACGTCCGCTGTGCTTTTCCTACAGGGGCTTTTTGTTTGTGGGCTGCTGGCTTTGGAGCTCAAAGCCCAGCTGCCGACACGACGTGTCACGAGGAGATGCCGCTTTGGGCTCCATCAGCTCAAGAGGGAAGGTCCCCCCGGAACTCATCACCATTATCGGCGACGGGCAGGGCAGCACTCCGCGCAAGCTGCCCACCTTCAGGGGCCAGGGTGCTGAAAGGGACTCCCGCATGCCACCAAGCAGAGAGTGGCAGCCCCCGAGGGACAGTGGGCGGGAGGGGACACGGCCTGCAGGGCCACCCTCGGGCTGGGGAGCACATGGAGCAGATGGGTGACTCCCCGTCGGAGAGATGGCCTCAGCGAGGCCCCTGCAGGGTCACAGAGCTCACGCTCCCCACAAGGACAAGCAGACCGAAGTCCCCAGCTGGGCGCTGAGGCTCCAAACACTTGGAGGCAAATCACACGCCTGGTTAGGGATCGTGCAAAAACCTACGCAGGATGCACACTGCTGAGCGTCTGCGTGCCACGAGGCGGGGAGAGACGATGGTTCCCTAACAGGACAGCCCTGGCCACGGAAAGCCCGATTCCGGGGGACGCCGAGCTCACTTACCCAGAGCGCCGCTTTCCTCCGCGGGCAGGCATGGCCCCAGGCATCCTCACCTGCCCAGCGGCCGCCATGGGGGCAACAGGCAGCGTCACCGATCCAGGGATGTCCGAAGCCATTTCTGGAATTCAGCAAAGACGAGAGGTGTTGTCAATGCCGGAGAAGCTCAGGAACACGAAAGAAGTGGCCCCGGGGCAGCCAAAGCACCACCTGGGGGCCTGTCAGGGCGCTCTCTCCCTCCTCTGCAAAAGGACATCATAACCACGTTTCAGGGCGGTTAAGAACGAGTGGGCGCAGCTCAGCAGCTTGCATAAGGGACTCCTGTCTCCTGCTCACCTGGAGGCAGGTGAGCTGCCCAGAAATCCAGGCTCATGGAAGAAACACTGCTGGTACCAACCCGGGGTAACCCACATGGGGCAACGCCCCCCGCCCCCCCACGAGTCACGGCTCAGTCCTGGCAGCGTGCATGGATGCTCTGCCCTCACCCTGGGCATTTGTGCCCGAGTGGAAAGGCCATTCCCCTCCCTAAATCTGGACTCAGAATCCTCAGTGCAAGTGGCCTCTCTGTTCATGAGGACCGTGAGGTCCAGGGGCCTTAAAGGCATCACCTGAGGCTGCAAGGAGCCAGGGACAGTGTCAGTCTGAGGCGCCCTGGCTGGCCACAGCCAGGCCTCTGCAGGAAAAAACACTACGTTAAAGAATCAGAAGGCTGGGTATTAGAAGAGAACACCTTCCCTGTGCCTCAGGACCTTACAGATTATTTCTTAAATGCTAGGCACGTTTGGAAGCTCATTAAGGCAATGTTAAGCACCCCTAAGTTCAAAGCGACCACAGGGTTACAGAGTCTTCCCCCTCCACACTGGGGAGGGTCCCTGAACCCGGCACCTGTCCTCTGACCATTCAAAGGCATGACCGATGCTCCCATGGCCTCTCTGGTTCTGTTCCCTGTCCTTGGCAATGACCCCCGCAGTGCTGGAGGTCACCTCTGACCCAGGGCAGAGGCAAAGCAACAATCCACAAAAATACACACCAAAGGGCAGTGGAGAACATGCGTGGGAATCTGGGGCCCTCGTGGGTGGAGAATGGGGTGCCCCGGATGTTGGTGGCGCTCAGACAGGGGCGGTTTCTGCTCTCTGCCTCCTTCCAGAAGGCAGGGAGGACCCGCCTCTGCCACAGTGATGCCCAAAGACCTCCTGTGTCATAAGCACACTCGGAGGCCAACCTGAACGACGCCCCTCGAAACCTGAGAAGAATTCCACGACACTAGTAAACAAAATCTGGATTTAGCTACTGCATGATGCTCACAGGAGCGCTGTTACAAGTTGGGTTTTTTCACCAACTGAAAAGGGCTCAAGGTTAAAAAAAGAAGTTTTTTTCTCCAAGTAATCCTCTCCCCTTTAGACTGGACTGGATTTGTGACAGTGACACGGCATTTCCAGCAGTGACCTTCTCACCTAATCATCTGCCTGCTCCCAATAAGAAATCTGTCCGTTTTTCTGAAACAGAGGCTGAGGCACATGTCAAAGCCCCAGAGGGAAGGGCCGATCACCGCTGTGCCAACGGAAGTCACCAAAATAAGTCCCACAGAACATCAGGCCCTTAAGGGGTCCGCGGTCCACAAGCTGTCCCCCTTTCTGAGACCCCAAGGTCTATTCAAAACACACAGAGAAGTCCCATGTAAGGTTCCATGCGACGCTCGTTTACGTATTTTTAAAGCCACCTTAGAGCGCAAAGAAAATTTCAGCTGGAAGAAGTCTCAGTCATAAATGCAGACCTGGAGAGGCCCACCCTGCCCTGCCCCCCTCCAGCACAGACGGGGGGTGGGGGTGGCAAATGGGAGGCGACGCGTAGTTAGGAATAAACGATCTTCCCCCAACTTTATTTGGGGAAAAGGAAACTACTGACCGTTTTTTGCACAGGTTCAAGCTCCACAGAAACGGTGGCTGTGGGGCTGGGGTGAGGAAGGATGAAGACGACAACCATGTGACATGCACAGGTGTCCCCGCGGGCCGGGGGCCGGGCCCAGCCTGGCTGTCTGTCAGAGTGGCATCTTACTCTGCTGCCCGCGCTGTCCCCCACGATAAAGTGAAGGCCACGTCCCTCAATGTGACACCCTCGCCCCCGCCGTGCACTTGAGGGTGGACCACATGTACAAAGCAGGGGTGTCTGGTGCAGACAGACATGAACGCAGTCAGCTGACCAGAAGGCCACGTGTCAAAATCAGACCAACCCTAAACACGGGTACGGAATTTCCACCTGGGGGTGTAAAACGTTCGCAAAGGCTCCCCCTCCGCCTCACCTGGAGGTCCCCTCACCTTCCCTTCTCCCTCTGACCCTCTGCCATCGGAGCTCTGAGCTGTCGCCCCACCAGCAAGCTGCCGTCATCACAGGGGTCACATCGTGTCACGTCTCTGCCCTCACCATCCCCGTGGGTGCAGCCCCCACGTCCCCATCTGCAGCCCTGTCTCCTGGCTTCCAGGGGCTACGTCCCCTCCCCCTTACCTCACAGGCCCGTCCCTCCTAGTCCCCTCGGCCAGTCCTCCCTGCTGACCAGACCCCAGGGCGTCTCCAACACCTGGCTCTGCTCCATCCGTTCCCTACGCTGGCCACCACACTCAGGTCCTCGGCTCCACACCCACAATTCTGCTGACTCCCACACCCGGCCCCCAGGACTGCTGCTACCTCCTACAGGTCGCTGCATCCACTGGCACCTGCCACTGGCCTTCCTCAGGACCTCCTGGTCCCCTGTGTCCACTCGTTTCCTCCCAGTCATTCCTCACACGGAGCCCAGAGCTGGCCAGTCCGGCCTGTGCTTACAATGTCCCCTAGTGGCTACTCTGCTCTTCACACAAAGACGGAGTCACCTGCCAGCTCTCGTGTGCACAGGCTGCTGCCCACCTCTCTGACTCGGGGCACACTGTCTTGGACACGCCACCTTCCCTCCCACCTCAGGGCCTTGGCATGTGCTGTGTCCTGTGGCGAGGAAGCTCCCCTCCCTCTCTTCACCAAGTCAGCTCCCAACGGGCTCAGATCCAGCTCAAATACCACCGCACCGAAGGCGCCTGTCCCCGGCCGGCCCCCCACCCACCCAGTCTAGGGTCAGCCCCCGGTGACCCAGTCTTATTGTACCTGTACCTCTCCTGTGAATGAGGGGAGGTCACAGCGCTCCGGGGAGAGACGGTGGGGCCTGAATGACAGCCGCAAAGAGGGCAGTCGGAGAAAAGAGGTGATGTCAATGCCTCAGATACACGGCGTGCCACCCTCAGACCCAAAAAGGGAAGACTCTAAAACGCTTGGGTCACCTGATCCTCCTACACTGACACTGCACGGGGCTGAAAAATTCTGGAGGAGGAAGAGAAACACAGTTGGGTCGGCTGCATAGTGACGTCTACCACACTCTGTGACCACACAGGGGGCCGCAGTGCAGAGGAGTGCTCAGACCTCGCCCCTCCACTGGGTCAGGTGGCCGTGCGGGCAGTGGGCGTCTGGCCTCATCATGCCTCCACCGACTCTCCAGGTGACATGTGAGGCTGATTAGGACAGTCCTTCCTGCAGCAGAGAGAGGTGCGGGCCCTCAGAAAACGGGGCCCTGTTTCAATGAAAGGAAGGCAGCAGCAGGAGGGTTCTTATTCTGAGCCAGGAGCTGTGCTAGAAGCTAGAGAGTAAGAGATGAAAGGACCCCTTCCGGGCTCTGACAGGTTCAGTTTTGAGTGGGATGGAGACACGCAGCTGGGTCATGTCACACCGAGAGCTGAGGGCTGTGTGAGAGACCGGGGACAGCTGGGAGCATCTGGAGGGCTTCCCGGAGGTGGCCACACCCCGCCCCCAGTGCTCTTCTGCAGAAATGCTTCAAGAGGAACAAAGCCTAACATTAAAGGGTCCTTCCTGCTAAATGCATTCCTTGGATCGCTCCAGGATTCCCAAGCAGACTCTTTCAGGCTCCCTTGTTCACAGACACTCACTGCAGCTTTCTGGCCTCTCACTCCCAGCTGCAACTCTGCAAGACCTGGAATCATGTCCCCACGCCCATGCAACCCTCTTGTGTATATCTGGGCTCAGGGCCCCTGATCACACAACCAATGACAAATGCACAGACAGACAGACATCTCTGCCCACAGCAGTCCGACCCCACATGCAAATACTCCCCCAGGAACCCCGCCAGCTGTACACAAAGTTGCAGGGACCTTTCCGGCTCATTCTGGCATCACGACAAGCTGACCATTTTGAAAGCGTCACCATAATTCAGCAAACCTCTCTGGCTTATGACGCAGCACCTGGCTAAAGACTCTTTCACACGGCAAACGCGGACCTAGTGTGCAGGACTCCTCTCACACGGCACAGGCAGCAACAACCTGGGGGAAACGGGAAGCCCGGAAGCGTCCCCGAGGAAAGGAACAGGAGGAAATAAAAGCACATTGCTGTCCCCCACCCACTCTTCCCCGTGAATCCAAATAAGAAAGGCGTTCCTTCATCTTCGCATTGGAAAAATCAAAAATAATTACATGCCGACTTTCACAATGCAGTAACATAATAGTTTAATGATGACTCAAATGAAAAACAACATCAAGAACCCGGAAGGCTCTCCCTAGGTTGGAGGTTGAGTGAGGAAGACAGAACACTGTCCTCCACGTTCCCCTCCCTCAGAACAACTCTTCCCACAGAAAGCCATCAAATAGCACAGCCCTACCTTTTCAGACATTAAACAAAGACCTTTCTTCCCTGTGGCCAACAGCTTCTTGGGAGAGTCTGTCACTCGCGTAGAAGAAGCGTCAGGAACCTCTGGGAGGAGATGAGCTGCATTTGTATTCTGCTCAGAAAATGTCATCACAGATCTGTTTACCTTAACTGTGGACCATGATTCAGCCGTGACAACTGTCTTGCATACTGATCAATGCATTTGCAGCAAAATTTCTAACGTTAACTGCTTAGGCTCTGAAAAACTGGCGACTTGGGTTTCTGGAGGCAACCACATTATACACTTGAAATACCCAGGTGATCAAAACAGTTCAGGGAGGCATCAGAAAGGGCTCCTCCTGACATGCACGGGCATGAAGGGCCCTTCCCCTTCGGGGAAAAAGGCAGGGCACAGGATTCCCAAAGGCCCTCGGCAAGGTGGGATTTTTGCAGCACAAGGTGCAGAAAAATCATTAGGCAGAGAGCCAGGGGATTCCACCCCAAGGTCCTTGCTAGACTTGAACCTGCAGTGTATCCTCTGTAAGGCAGGCTTGGCGGGTGTCTCTGCAGGACAGGAGGAGGCAGACATGGGGAGAGATGGCCAATGGACCCGGGAAAGGCCAGGTCCTGCTTCCACAGCCAGTAGTGCCTCCAGCCAGGAAACACCTGAGCAGCTCCCGGCAGGGCTGGCATTAGGGAACTAGAGCCGGTCTGGCGCTGTCAACACTGCGGCCTGGGTTCGATTCCTGGCCAGGGAACTACCCATATACAAAAAACAAAAACAAAAACAAAAAAACCTGGCCCCTCTGTGGACAACGACCAGCAGAGGGCCCCAAGTCTAACCACAGTGGGACATCCCCACTATGACCTGTCACACTTGAGTCACATCTGCCAGCCAGACACCCTTAGAGCAACGTGGATCTCAGCAGCCATACAGATGACAGGCCAGACACCGAGGCTGGGAGGCTCAGGATCTATGCATGAACAAGCTGTGCTGAATGAGGCTTGGAGCCTCAGCTACAACCCAGGCTGTGGCCCACGAAACCCTTTGTCCTCAGGGTGAGAGGCCCGAATGCAGCAGGGTAGACCTCGCAGGAGAAAGGGTGGGAATGGGCTGGTGGTGGCAGAGCTTGCCACGCGGGCTCAGAGCTCTGATTCTCCATGTTTAAGAAGACAAGAACCGACCATGGGGTGGTGCAGAGTCCAAATGGTACCCTGAGGTGACCCTGCTGATGAGACCAATCACGTCTGCATGAAGGACAGTCCTTGAGGGAGGAGGGGAGAGGGAACTGTCTTCAAACAGTATGTGAGCGCCCTTTCTGGATAAAGAGAGAAGCTAGTTCTTGTCTATGACGTGGCGATGAAGGGCGAGGGAAATAAAAGGAATGACTCAGGTGAGTGTCCACCGTCCAAGTACGGTTTAAAGTTGAACAGAAACCAAATGAATGAAAATGACCGACATGAAGAACAGAGCAAATAAATCATGGACAACCCACGTCAGTAAAAATCACTCAGCCATTGAACAGCATGATTTCCAAGAACCACGTTACAGAAAAATGCTGAGGGCAAGTGTAGACAGAAAGACACGAAATCTGACGTGCAAACAGTTTTGTCAGGGAGCCAGCAAAGTTCAGCATCAGGCACAGTATTCGCCCCGAAGTCACCGCCTTGGCCCTGGAGAGGACAGGAAGTCCAATACCTATCTGAAGCCTGTTTCCTGCATCTGTGAACTTGTGATCGGGGGTACCGTACGGTCACACCAGTCACCATCACACCCACATCTATAGTCTATCAGCGTCAGCACCACAAACAAGGCGTGTCATGGGAACTTACTGCTCAAGTCTGAATGTTCACCTTCACGCAAGCAGCATTCCAGATGAGCTAGGGTTGACAATTTACTTGAGTGCATGGTACGTCTCAGTGCCTCCAGTCCAACGACTCACAAATACAAGAGTATTATCGCAGGATAAATCCATGGCCACGTGGTGAAAGCTATTACTTTGTCGTGCAAAGCCAATTATTAACAAATACCTAAGCGTAAGAGGAAACAGGGGAAAATACAAATAGGGTGTGAGAACAACTTCGCTTGCTACCTGTAGAAGAATGTCACACTCCGACACTCAGCCATTTGGCATGAAGTCCAGGTGACTTACTTCCATGCCCCTCCCGACTGCTGGCTGACACCAAGAAGGCAGGAGATGAGGTGGGTCACTGCCAGGAACACACATGTTCTTCTGGCCACTGTCACCTCTTGCCCCCTTCTGTGAGCTGGCAGCATGGTCTCCTCCACCTTGAAAAACTGATTTTCCAGTATTTCTCTGCTGGAGTCTCACCTTCTCCATCTCTCTGACCCCATTCTGGTGAGGAGCTGCCAATAACCCACATGCATCATTAAGAAGCAGTCTGGACCCCAAGAACCTCCTACTGGGGCCACAGATGGAGCGAGGGAACCCGGCACGTTTGCATCTTTTCTCTTCTATCCATGCCCCCAATAAATGGCATTCTTCTCCTTTTTCAATCTCCAGTTCTAAAGAGTACGTAATTCCATCGACCCTCGTGGACAAACTAGGGTCCCCAAAACAGGGAGCAAATAACAGAACAGGGCCCTCGGGTCATCCGGTAGCAATGCTATCGAAATACATTCATCACCGGAGATGGTGGACAAGACACGGACCCGTTAGGATGTCAAGGACAAAACCCGCCACGCAGGGAGCCATTCATGCAGAAAGCAGGGAACACCTGGCTCACGTCGCTCCTTCCCTCCCCACACCACCCGGGGGCGCCCGTGCGACAGTGGAGGGAGGCTGCCTGTAGGACCAGAAGGGGGCGGCCTGAGCCCTGCCACTCTCACGCTGCAGACGGTCTAGGCCTCCACTTCCGCCGGCGAGAAACGGGGCTACTCAGCCCAACCACGGCTCATGGACCCTGAAGCCTCAACCAGGTGAGTTACTTGGCGGTGGGCACAGCGCTGGCTCAGCTGCCTCTGTGGACCTGAAGGGTGGTGCAAGGACCAGCAGCATCAGCATCACCCGGGGACTGCCGGCGACGCAAGCCTCCCCCAGCTCAACCCCAACCTGCCACAGCCTCTGGGAGGCAAGCCCTCCCGGTGTCTCTGAGGCCGGTCGGGTCTGAGCGAATGAACCCCCTGTGTGCTAGCGCCACCTGGTGGCCAATGGGCCGTACAGCCCTGTCCCCACTTGGGCGCTGGACCGTCTAGGGAAGCAGCTGCCTTGGAGTAAACGCAGGAAAAGGGCAGAGACGGTGCTGGTTCTTTCTCATCAGTGCGTTCCCAGCCCCTGGGCGCCTGGCCGACAGAGGGCAGACAGGTAGCACATGTTTGCTGAATGGGTGAATGAAGACGAACGAATGAACCTGACACAGAAGGCACATGGCCTCACTGCTAGGCTATCCACAGTCTTGGGACTCAGGCTGAGGCCCAGTGGGGCCAGTCAGCGAGGGGAACGCAGAGGGCCACTGAGCTGCCGTCCAGGCGTCCAGGCAGTGCCGCGGATCACAGCAGACCTAGGCCACTAGGTGGTCAGGCCCCACCCTAGTCTGTCCAGAGCTTGGGAGGGGTCGGGAGGGAGGACAGTCCTTAGGTGATGGGACCCTTCCCCTTGTGACTGCCAGCGAGGACCAGGAGGAAAGAGGGTGGTGACAGGCATCACTGTCCACACTGAGGGGCAAGACCAGGGCAGGAAGTGTAGTGAACGGAGCCAGGTGGTGACCGGAACAGTCACAGCGGGGCAGGAGGAAGCAGACTGAGTCCAGCAGTCTCAGAGCAGGGGGAGGGGACTTCCCAGCAATGAATCTGCAGCAGGGGCAACTGATGGCTCCCTGCAGGTCCTAGGGCACTGAGGAAGATGGGGCTCCCTGTGTCACAAGAGCACCCCGCTCTTCCACGAGCACATCTGGTCACTGGCTTCCTGAGTCGTCCCTGCCCAGCTGGAAGGATACCCTCCCAATCTAAACCCTGGGCCTTGTTTCACAACACTGTGACGCACTAAACAAAAAAAACACAATAGCAGTGAGGAACGGCACTGCTTACCCCGTGCTCTCTGTGTGCCAGGGACTGTCCCAAACGCCGTGACACATCAGCCTTCAGTCCCCACCACAGCCCAGAGGCACCCGCCGTGTAAGGAAGCTGCAACAATGACAGGGACAGCGGGTTGCTCACCTCTGCACCCTGAGCACACAGATGAGTTCCCACTGCACAGTGTCCCTTAACGGTGTCACCTCCTCTGACAGACGGGAAAACAGAGGCCTCGCGTGTCCCGTCTCGTGGAGGGTGGTGCGACAGAGTGGCAGGAAGATGAACCAGTAACCACTGGGGGTGACTGGACGTTTCCACCCTGTCTGGTCCTTTGGGTCTTTGGCCAGGGGGTAGGAGGGGGGATTCTCACACTTTGGAAAACTCGGCAAGTTTCTACAGGCAAATTATGCCAAAAAACAAAAAAATTCTCGTTTTAAGTTACTAGGTCTTCCTTTCTGAAATCACAGTAAGATGCAAAGTTGTTTTTAAGTGGAAGACGGAAGACAGAGTGCATCACCTTCCCACGGTGACTACAAACGGCACCTGTGGGCCTGGCCACACACCGGCGCCGAAGCACAGGGCAGACCCCACACGAACCACGGTCCGGAGACCCCGGCTCTGAACCACACAAGCCAGTCTCCGCAAAGCTTTTCAATCTGCACATGAGCCAAGTTGCTGATTAAACACGTCCGCTCCGTACTGACTTTATTAGAGTCGCGATCCTCCTTACATAGCCCGAGGATAATTACTTTATTTCTCAGATGAAGTTGAGAGTTACTTTGGGGAAGTGTCACGGCCCTGCAAAGCTTTCCTGAAAATCCCCTGGGGGCTGTACTGGCCTAGGACCACAGGAAACTGCATATCATCTCTGGTGTCCTGAACCAAAGGGGGAGTTTGCTAAGTGTTAGGGGACAGCTCCTGAAACCCCAATCACCTCTTCTTAGCCTGGTCTGCCCAGGACCTCCATCGACTGACACGCTTGCTTTTCAAGGATGACGGCTTGGGCTGTAACACCACCTCTGCAGTGGTTTTGATTGAGAGGGGAAAAAAGTGTTTTTAAAGCACAACCCCAGTGTACCTGCCAGGCTACATCAAACAAAACCACACGGAGGGATATTTGACAAAACGCCTGACCTGTGCTCAGCAGAAATGTCAAGACCGTGAAAGAAAAATAAATAAATAAAAGGCTGAGCAATTATTCCGGAGTTCAAGGAGACGGAAG
>PVJL010006675.1:0-88520 GCA_004026885.1 Lyroderma lyra | reverse complement strand
CAGTCTCCTGTTAAAGGGGCCACGACCGCCGGAGAACTGTTGGGGGGGAGGGAGGAGGAAATTTTTGGGGGGGGAAGGTGGGATTTGGGGGCGCTGGTAGGCACCCCTGGATCTGGCGGCTGCGGCTTCGCAGGGGGAGGCTCAACGGTGACAGGGGTAGGGGGCTATTTTAGGGAGTAGAGAGCTGTGAGACCGTGAGGGGGAGGGGGTCCCCAGCGCCCAAGCCGGAGCAAGAGACGCGGAGCCCGCTCGAGCGGCAGAGACAGGGCTCCGGAGCTACAGATCCGGGCCCCGGCCGCCGCCAGGGGCCCCGCCCGGTCCCCCCACCCCACCCCACGTCCCTCCTGCAGCCCAGCTCCGCCCGCAGCCGCCGCGGACCAGGCAGGTAAGAGCCCGGCCCGGCCTGCCTGGCAGCGCCCACCCCTGGGACCCCTCGCCGAGTTACCCCACGTCCCCGAGATTCTAGATTCCCTTCTTCATCCCCGGGGACCTCAGAGCCCAGATTTCACAGCCCAACCCCAGAGTCAGCTGTGCCCCTCCCGGCTCTCAAGAGTCGCCAACCGAACCCTAGAATCCCAGGCGTACTGCCGCCTTGCGCCTCCCGTAGGGCCCAGGAGCCTGGATTTCAGTTCAACCCTGGGAACCTCTTTGGATCTAGATCCTCCTCTTCGGCCCAGTCCCAGGAGCTCCAGACACCCGCCGCGGCTGTGTCACATTACCCCGGCGAGGGCTAGCTGTCCCCAGTCGCGTCCGCATAGTCTCCCATTCGTGCACCTCGTCTGCCCATCTCCAGTCCTCTCTGGCTTGAGCAGCCGGCCGCGTCCGTCAGTTCAGGCCGGCTCGGCAGCCGCCCTGGACACAGGCCGGCTCTGGAGCTGTCCATGGTCAGCGCACTCGGCAACCTCGCCTCCCCCACCTCCTGCTGCCGCCGCCGGAAAGGGGCGCCGGCGGCGCGGGGATCCCCCCCCGCCACTTCTTTGACTCGGGGATACCCGGGCCCTCCCCGATCCGAGTGTTCGGGCCTCAGGGTTCTGCTAGCCAGGCTCTCAGCCCCGTTCTCAGCACCTCAGGTTTCTGGGACCCCAGCATCTTCCTGAGGAGTCAGGGCTTCTGCATGTTCCTGCCTCATTCACCTTAGGGACTCTGGCTTCAGGGGATCCAGGTTTCCAGCCTTTGCCTCATTTAGAGACCCAGTTCAACAGCCCCTGAGCCCCTCAGACAAATATACTCAGCCTCCTAGGAACCCAGCATCTGCCCGCTTAGGGATTCAGGCGCCATGACTCTCCCTTTCAGGGACTCAGGATGCAATTCTTAAGGAAAGTCTGTAGCATCTGCCTGCCCTCTCCCCTGGAGACCTAGGTAGATGCCTTGTCCCCAGTCCTGCATCCCCTCAGGGATCCAGGCATTCAGATCCCAGCTTCTGTACTGGCCACCAGCCTTTTCCATGGTCATCTTCCCCAGCCCCCCTCCAAATCCCCTTTCCTTTACCTCCACAAGGAGTCAGGAGTACAGGCCCCTAATTCTGCCCTCCCACACCCAGGTGTCTAGCTTCTCAGCTCTTACTCTTAGGAAAACATGTCTCCCAAGGCCTCAATTCTTCTATCAACTTGACATCTCTGGTGTCCCTGGCAAACCCCTGCTTCACCCCTATTTCATCTCAGCTGCTGGACTCCCCAGGACTCTTTTCTCTCCCTTCAGACTCAGCTTCTTGAAATGTTTCCAGCACCTCATTTCCTTCTGAGACCCATATCGTGATGTCCCATCCTCTGAGTACACTCTTTCAGGCTATGAGCCAAATATACATGCCTTCCTCCAAATACATTCTGTGACCTAGGCTCATTAGATGACCTAGAATCTACCCACTGTCTTTCACATTCCCAGTTAAATATTGCACTTGTCATACTCTACATTCTAGATTGTTTGTTTGTTTGTTTGTTTGTTTTTGTATGTGGGTAGCTCCCTGGCTGGGATTCGAACTCAGGCCACAGCATTGACAGCACCAGCGCTGAAGCCTTAAGCCACTACACCACCAGGGAACTCCTAGATTTCTTCTAGATTCTGGAACACTCTCAGTAAACATCTCTGTTCCATTTTCACCCAAAGAATGTTCTAAGTTAGATGCTAAATTCTAGGCATGTCTTTTCCAAATGAATTTAAATTATCTAAATGACCCCCCCCCCCCCGCCAGCCAAATTCTGATGCAACCATCTCCTCAGGCATGTTCCAAATTTTTAGAAACCAGTCCTTGTTTAGTCTCTGGTAAATTTTCATTTTAGGTTTGTTCTAGGTTTCAGCTCCATCCTTGGCACTGTTCTAGATTTCATTCTCTTCCTAGGGACATTTTAAGTTCTAGATTCTAAATTGAGCTGTCAATTCTAGAATACACTTTGCTGCTTTAGATTCCATTCAATTCTACAGTAAAATCTAGAGGATTCCCACTGAAGTGCTATACCTTACACCTTCCTTTGTCAGGCTCTAGATTCAAGGCCCAGCCATTCCCACTTTCTTTGTCCATATTTTTCTTAGTGTGACGTTAGTTTAGAATTTGTCCCCTAGTAGATTGTGGGCTTTCTCCTCCATCTGTCACTTCTGCATTCTAAGCATGCTTTAGGCTCTCTGCTCTTTGGAGCCTTCAGTATAGAAATATCCTAATTTCCAGAACACCCCGCCCTGCCTTTGCCAGTTCAATCCTTATGCCAGGAATTTCAATTCCCAGCATGCATTCTTCTGCATCTTTCCTCAGGTATGTCTATGTTCCAGGCAGACTCCTTGATACTTTCTAGGTTTTTTCTTCACCTCCAGGGCATGTTTTGAATTCTAGAGTATATCCTCTGCCTTCTGAGTTCTAACATTATCTAGACACATAATAAAACCAAGAATGCACCTTTGCTATACTCTGTGTTATGTCTTCATCCTTGGTGGGGTCTCAGTTCTAGATTATGTCTCCTGACTAGGTTTGTTGACTGTTACTTTAGGTATGTTCTTAAATATAATTCTGGGGTCACCCAGGTGCTCTTTAACTTATTGATTGCTCTTGACTGGTTCAAAGTTCCAGACCTGGGTTCTAGAATATGGCCTATGCGCAGCTCTTACCTCAAGCACATTGTAAATGTGGAAGTATATGTCCTATTTCTACTCTGTATTGTGTCTACATGTCAGAGGCATTCTAGATGCCCAGCCTTGCTGTGTTTTGTTTCCTTCTCAGTGAATTTGAAGTTCTAGAGCAGTCTCCTTAAAGCATCCTGTATTGCATCTCCTGAGTAGGTTCTGGGTTTTAGATACGATGTTGTTGTGGGACTTAAGGCTGGTATGCCCTCTTATAAACATTTTCCTAAATCTGGCCTCTGAGTGCTGGGATTCAGGTGTCTAGATTCCCAGATGCACCTGTTCAAAGATTCAAGGGACCCAGCTCCTTCCTCTCCCAGGTCCCAGTGCCTCAAGTTCCCTCCTTTCACAGAAGTCCAAGGCCCCAGTCCCAGGCTTTGGATACAGTCCACACATTGGGTGGGGCTGGGAATTATCCACTTTTAGAACCGGTTATGCCACTGCCAGAGGGGAGAGAAGGAAAGGAGGGAACAGAGTGAAAGTCCCTCCTGCTTTCGGCTGGGGCCAGCTGAACCTGTCTGACCTGATGTGTGTGAGGGAGGGGCTTAGGAGACCTCGCTTCATCTCCGCCCACAGCTTGTGCACTTGGACTCCTGGGTCCTAGGGTTCTGGATTCCTGGATTCTGGGGGAGGAGGGATACATAGGTTAGGATTTCTAGGTCTAAGGTTGGAGGTTGAAAGCCCCACCTCATGTCTCAGGAAGGGGAAGTGTGATCGCTGATTCCTGAGATTGGGAAGGAGGTGGCTGGAGACTTACATTCCTGAATCTGGGGGAAGTAAACAATGCCAGGACCTAGACTCTGTGACCTGAGGAAGGAGGAAGCTGGATATTGGACATCTGGGTCATAGGAGATAGCTATCATGCCCAGCCCCTACCAGGCTTTCTCCCCACCCAAGTGGAGTAGGTCTGTAGATTCTTCTGGAGCTGAAGTCCAGATGAGAAATGGAAGGAGGAAGGAGTTGGGCTCGATAGCAGGTAACCACGTACCAGTGACCTAATACTGTGACTCCAGTACTGTGTCCTTAAGGCATGGTTCTCAGCTGGGGCTCAGTTTTCTCACTCCTGGAATGGGTTGAAAGGGATTCTCTGCAGGGCCAGAATAGGTAGAGACTGATTTCTCCACATTCATTCGGCAATGCTTCGATCACCTGGCCTTGGTTTCTTGGACTAGGTTGGGCTTAGATGTACTGCCAGTGCCTGATGGAGTCTGACCTCAGTTTCCCCAAATGCTCTCACGCAGGTTGCCAAGCCTGGTTTCCTGAGAGCAATGGGTTTCAATTTATCCTGTGCCATGATCAGAAAGGAAAGGCCTTAGTTTCTTCTGTGCCATGCATGGGTGTCCCTGCCTTAGTTTCCTCTATGTAGTATCAGAGTGGCCGTGCCTCATTTTCTCTGCCTGTACCTTGACGAGGGCGGTCTCTGTTCCCTAACCCCTTACCCGCACCTGCAGGCCTGCACCGCCGCCATGATGTGCGAGGTGATGCCCACCATCAGCGAGGATGGCCGGCGGGGCTCAGCGCTGGGCCCGGACGAGGCGGGAGGCGAGCTGGAGCGCCTCATGGTCACGATGCTCACCGAGCGCGAACGCCTGCTTGAGACGCTGCGCGAGGCGCAGGACGGGCTGGCTACGGCACAGCTGCGGCTGCGCGAGCTGGGCCACGAGAAGGACTCGCTCCAGCGCCAGCTCAGCATCGCGCTGCCCCAGGTCTGGGCGGGGCGGGGCGGGGCCTGATGGAGGCGGGGTCTCTGCCTTAGAAGGCGTGGAGAGGGCGGTTCGGAGTTGGCGGCAGGCACTTGGTTCTCGGAGTCTGGGAGGCTGGCTTCGCCGGTGACGGGCTGGGACGGAGCCGCTAGAAGGGGTGGGGCTTAGCGGGGAGGGCGGGGCCTTCAAACTCCCAGTCCCCTGAAGTGAGCGAGATGGGAAAAGATTGATTGATCTGATCGTCTGCATCCTGCCCACATCTGGACAGGAGTTTGCGGCTCTGACGAAGGAGCTGAACTTATGTCGGGAGCAGCTGCTGGAGCGGGAGGAAGAGATTGCAGAACTGAAGGCGGAGCGGAACAACACACGGGTGAGGAGTGTTGGGGTCTGGGTCTGAGTGGGATGGGCGGGGCCTAGGGTGCTGCTGCCTGACACATCTTTTCAACCCCTGTCTTTTCCTCCTTGCTACCACTTCTTGACTGGTTTCCTCCTTCTTTCATGTCCTCTTCCCTATCTGCATAACGGTCTCTTTGCTTATACTACATCTTCCTTGACGGCGCCCCTATCTTTGCTATCCTTCTGATTTCTTGACCTGTCTTGCTCCTTACCCCTTTGCCTGGCTCCACCTCTTTGTTCATTATGTCCTCCCTGCCTGTCTGAACCACCTTTTTCTTCTACCTTGCTTCTCTTCCCTTGCCTCTTTTCTTTGGCCCGCTGCCCTATCTCTGTAGCTTCTCCTGGAACACCTGGAGTGTCTAGTGTCCAGGCACGAGAGGTCACTGCGCATGACCGTGGTGAAGCGCCAGGCCCAGTCCCCGGGCGGGGTCTCTTCAGAGGTGGAGGTCCTTAAGGCTCTAAAATCCCTCTTCGAGCACCACAAGGCCCTGGATGAAAAGGTATGAGAATGGAAAGAGCCTGGGTGCACAACGGAAACCCGTGGGTGGCTGGCTGTCCTGAAGTGGAGAGATTCTGGCTGTGATTGGTTGGGGATGTCCTAAGTGGGAAGAATGTTGACTGTGATTGGGACAGGCTATGCAGACTAGGACTTGACTGTTTGATAATGGAAACATGAACTACGGTGGGGGCTACCGGTGAAAGGGGCAACTTTGGTAGCTGGTTGGGGCTGCACATCCATTATAGATAGAGGAATTCTAACGTTACTCTGTCAGGCCCGTTCCAAGGGTATTCTGCATCACGGTCAACTGTCCTAGATAGGATCTGATCTCCATCTCACTCCTGTCCTGCCCCACCCTCAGGTCCGGGAGCGGCTGCGGATGGCATTGGAGCGGGTGGCAGTGCTAGAGGAGGAGTTGGAGCTGAGCAACCAGGAGGTAGGACATGGCCAAAAAAGGGAGGGAGGGTCTAAGGAGTTCCCAGTGGGGTGAAGCTGATTTGGGGTTCCAGAATCTGTTGGGGACAAGACTAAAGCAGAGGACCAATAGGGTTGCATTATGGAGAGAACAAGTGGATTCCTAAGGAGGAACTCACTGGGCAGGGCTGAGAGAAATCGCCAGTGAAAGTGAGTCTAAGGTGAGAAACATGGGCTGGGGCTAACAGAAAGAATCCACTTCACAGGAAATGGTTGAATGGGGAAAGTCAGGGTAAAAGCGGGCACCTCCACCAGGAGGCTAAAGCAAGAAGAGTAAGGCTGGACTCCCTGTGGAAGGGGGACTAAGGAGAGATATAATGAGAGCACAGGGCTAAGGGTAGACTATGGGATGGGGGTGGTCCCAGCAGGACCGGAGGCACCTATGACCTCCCTCTCCTTAGAGTGGGAAATAGAACTGATCTTCCTTTGCCCTGATATCTTTTTTTTTTTTTTCCATTCCCAGACTCTGAGCCTTCGAGAGCAGCTGTCTAGGCGCCGGTCAGGGCTGGAGGAGCCTGGCAAGGATGGGGATGGGCAGGTAAAAGGTGGAATTCCTTCGTTCTCCTTGCTCTTCATTGATCCCCATCCCTGTGACCTCCACTCAGTCCTTTAACTTTGTAATGGTCCCTTTAATGTTTGATATGATCCTCACTGACCCTAGGACATCTGAACTCTTAAGACCCTTACTAGCCTTTGACCTTTGATTCAGATCACCTAACTAACTTCTGTGACTTCCGTGACCCTTACTGATCTGTGATTCACTCCCCACCTACATCAACTCTCTCCTTACATTCTCTCTATAGCTCTGTGTTTACCCAGTCTATGTTCTGTTCTGTCCTTTCCTCCTTCACTGTCTCCACTCCAGACCCTTGCCAATGGCCTTGGTCCTGGCGGGGATTCTAACCGGCGCACGGTGGAGCTGGAAGAGGCCCTGGAGCGGCAGCGTGCAGAGGTGTGCCAGCTGCGGGAGCGCCTGGCAGTGTTGTGCCGCCAGATGAGCCAGCTGGAGGAGGAGCTGGGCACTGCCCACCGTGAGCTGGGTAAGGCCGAGGAAGCTAATGCCAAGCTCCAGCGCGACCTCAAGGAGGTGAGGCCAGAGCCCTTGGTGGGCTGCCCTCTGTCTCTCCCACCTTCCCTCCAACCCTACACATACCCCTTTGCCCAAAGTCACAGAGCTCTTGAATGGTGGAACTCGAATTTAGTCCACAAACTGTGTAGATTCTCTTCCTCTCTGACCGTTTCCTCACATGTAAAATGGGATTTATGACCTTTGCCGGAAGGTTAGTATGTGGCACATCATGGTAGGCTCTCAATAATTGGTTTAGTTATGTTATCATTGGGAGATTCTCCTGTGCCTCTAAATTAAGTTCCTTTGTCTGCACTTTATCCCATCCTGATTTAGGACCCTTGATCCTAACTCCCATGTCCCAGGGGCTGCTGGGAAATATAAGGCATGAATTCTTAAAGGCCCTGGATGAGAAAGAAGTGTGAGCAGTTTTCATCCTGCAATAGGGCCTTCACCCCACATTTTAAGCTTGGATGGCTCTGGGGCCTGTTGGGAAGTGGGTTTCATCACCGCGGGGCTCCCAGACAGGAGTCCATCTCCCATGAGACCCTGCAGCACCTTCTCTGGAGTTCTAAGCCTGTGTTACCCTGGGATCTTGGGAGATGTTCCCTCCCAGATGGAAGGGACCTTTGTTTCCCATGAGACCCCAGGGCACTTGCTCTGTGCCAGAAGTTGCTGAAAAATCTAAGGCTTGGATTTTTGAAGCAAGTGGTTCAAGAAGAGTGGAGACTTCCCATCCCATAAGCCTTAAGTCATCCATATGGGGAGAATCTAAGCTAGTACTAACCTAGAAGCTCACGGGAGGTATGGCACCACCATGTTAACTCTCAGGTGACAGGGGACCCAACAGTTGGCTATTCCTAGGAACTCCTAGCAGGTGTGGTTCCACCATTCTTATGCCGGTATGGCAGGGGACTTCTTCATTTCCCAGGATGCCCTGGGCTGCCTAACCTGGGGTCCTAAGCGTAGGCTACCCCCAGGCCTTCTGGGAGCTGTAGTGCATGCTGCCCTTTGCCACCTCTGCAGGCGCTGGCGCAGCGAGAGGATATGGAGGAGCGGATCACGACCCTGGAAAAGCGCTACTTGAGTGCCCAGCGCGAGGCCACGTCTCTGCACGACGCCAACGACAAGCTGGAGAACGAGTTGGCTAGCAAGGAGTCGCTGTACCGGCAGGTGGGGGCATGGTCGGAGAGGGGCGATGTAGGTGAGGTCTTGGCTCTTGTGACCTAGCTCCTCCCCTCCCCTCGTCTCTGTCCTCCTCTAGAGTGAAGAGAAGAGCCGTCAGCTGGCCGAGTGGCTGGACGACGCCAAGCAGAAGCTGCAGCAGACCCTGCAGAAGGCGGAGACCTTGCCGGAGATAGAGGCGCAACTGGCCCAGCGCGTGGCGGCTCTCAATAAGGTGATGGGAGGCCTGGGGAGGGGTCTTGAGTCTTGGTGGAGGGGGCAGGGCCTGGAGGAGGTGGGGCCTCGTGTCTGGAGGAGTAGGAGACCTGCGCCTGGATTTTGGGTAAAGGGCGGGGCCTGTGGTCTAGGGAAGGGATCGATGGAATGGGGGCAGACTCTGGAGGTTTGAAAGCAGGAGGCGTTTTGTAGTCTGCACAGAAAGGGTGAGTGACCTGGAACGTGAACTGACAAAGGGACAGGCCCTGTAGACGGGACAAGGCTGGAATCGTAAGTGCAGAGTTTAGGTCTTGTTGGGGAGGAACCTGGTGCTCTGGGGGCCAGGCCTGGCACCCAGACTTGGAGGAGGCAGAACCCGAGCCTGACTGGGCCCTAGTGGGGCAAAGTCAGAGGTGATGGGCTCCATCCCCTAGGCTGAGGAACGTCATGGGAATTTTGAGGAGCGGCTTCGGCAGTTGGAGGCCCAGTTGGAGGAGAAGAACCAGGAGCTGCAGCGGGTGAGGAAGGGGACGGAGGACGCAACGAGATCGGGGCTTTGAGGTTGGGAGAGGAACTGAGATAAAGGGGATGGGCCGGGGCACGAGCTTAGAGTAGGGGTGGCGCTCTGGGTCAGGTGGGCTTGAGCACTCCTTACCCCGTGTTCTTTGGGCAGGCCCGCCAGCGGGAGAAGATGAACGATGACCACAATAAGCGGCTGTCCGAGACAGTGGACAAACTACTGAGCGAGTCCAACGAACGGTTACAGCTTCATCTCAAGGAGCGCATGGGGGCGCTAGAGGAGAAGGTACGCCCCAACCCAGGCCTCCAATAACCCGGCATCCTTAACTGCCTGTTGCCGAATCCCTCCCCCCCCCGCCCCCCCGGACCCGGATCTTTCTCCCAGATCCATGACCTGACGTCTCCCCAAACCTGGGCATCCCAACAGACTTCTCTGCTCTGTTGAAGGGACTACTCATTACCTAGTCTAAACATCACAAGAACTGATTTCTGAGACACTCCTACCCTGAGTTCTTGGCTTTTTCCCACGCTTCTAACCCTAAGGACCATTAAACTGAATCTTCTAATTACACAGGACACGAAATTCTGGAGCTCCGAGAAACTCCCCCACCCCCACCCCCGCTCCATCTTCGCTGCGCCTTTGGCTCCACAACCCTCATGCCCTCATTGCCCTGGGGTCTCTCAGGCCCCCAGAGCTTGTCCTTTTCAGGCTTCGCCTCTTTACTGTACCCCTGTTTACCACAGAACTCACTGAGCGAGGAAATTGCCAACATGAAGAAGCTTCAGGACGAGCTACTGCTCAACAAAGTAGGGAGGGACCTGGAGAGGCGGGGCCTAGAAGGGGAGAGCCTGGAAGGGAGGGGCCCAGAGGGGAGGGGCCTGCAGGGGAGGACCCGGGAAAAGGAGCAGGTGTGGAGGTTGGAATTAGCCGGGGTGGGAGGCGCTGTTCCTTTGGGCACATTCTGACCTGACACCCCGCAATACCCTCCCACAGGAGCAGCTCTTGGCGGAGATGGAGCGGATGCAGATGGAGATCGACCAGCTACGGGGGAGGCCACCATCCTCCTACTCCAGGTGAGGATAACCTTCCAGCCCCACCTTTGCTCATGGACCCCCTTGGCCAAGCTCATCCTTTCTGATCCCTTGGTCTCTCACACCTCCACTGTCTGTCTTACTGTGACTTCCACTAATTCCTCTTATTTTTGATCCCTGACTTCGTGACCCCAACCCCAGACCCTTTCTTCTAACCTTAGACTTTAAAGCCCTTTCCTAGTCCCCTTACCTCTGTTTTTTCCCGACCCCTTGGTCTCTGATTGTCCTCTCCATGCCCATAGGTCTCTCCCTGGCAGTGCCCTGGAGCTCCGTTACTCCCAGGCACCTACATTACCTTCTGGTGCCCACCTGGACCCCTATGGGGCTGGCAGTGGCCGGGCAGGCAAGAGGAGCCGCTGGTCGGGGGTCAAGGATGAGCCCTCCAAGGTCAGCAGCCACCTCTGGGACCTGGACTGGGTAGGGTTTGGGAGGGCAACAGTGGGAAATGGTATCTAATATGCAGGGCTCTGGAAGGGGGCTGGGTTGAGAAGCAGGGTCTCCTGGACCCATGCTGTCTTCTCTTCTTCTCCCACAACTCCATCATCCCCACTGCTTGGATGTCTCTTCATGTGGAAACCCTGCTGCCTGGTGAGAACCTTAGAGGAATGATGGGGTCGGGATAGGGAAGGGAACTAGGGGATGGTGGGCAGGGTGTGGAATTCTAGAATGGGAGAAGTGAAGAAAGGAAGTGGGCTGGGTCAAAGGAAACAGTGAAATGAGGGGAGGGGGTGGAGTCATGGGTGGGGAGTGGTCAAGAAAATGGACCTGTCAAGAGAGAAAACTGGGCTGGAAAAAAAAATGTGGGGGCTGGGTCACATGGTGAGGGCTGTCAATATTAAGGGATCTGGGCAGTCATGGAGGGTGGGTAAGGTTAGGAGAGCCAAGGCCTACCTCAGCCCCTGCCTATTGTGTCCCTCTGTCTCCATGCAGAGACAGGAGTGGGAGCGATCTGCCCCTGCGGGGTCCATGCCACCCCCATTTCCTGGGGAACTGGATGGCTCAGATGAGGAAGAAGCAGAGGGGATGTTTGGGGCTGAGCTTCTCTCCCCCAGTGGGCAGGCTGATGTACAGACACTGGCCATCATGCTTCAGGAGCAACTGGAAGCCATCAACAAGGAGATCAAGTGAGTGCTGGCCCAGTCCTGTGCCACTGCTCTGCCTGAGCTGATCCCACAGTCCTCTTAGCTCCAGAGTCTGATCAGAAATCTCCTATGTGACACACACACACACACACACATATCCCCCAGTCAGTACTCACAATTTCCCAATATAGCAAAGACTATATCCCCCAAATACCAAAATTCTCAACCCTGTACATCAAGAATCCTCCAGTATACCATGGATTTCATGGCTCTACACAGCCAGTACCCAGAGAGTCCCAGTACCCCAAAAATCTCTCTCTCTCTCTCTTTTTTTTTTTTTTTTTTTTTTTTTTTTTTTTTTTTTTTTGGTATGTGGGTAGTTCCCTAGCTGGGAATCAAACCCAGGTCACAGCATTGACAGCGCCAGTGCCAAAACCTTAGGCCACTACACCACCAGGGAACTCCCCCCAAGAATCTCAACACAAGCTCCCCCTCTCAAAACACCAAGAATCTCATCCTAACACATCAAGAACTGCAACTCTCCATATCAAGAATTTCTACCTAATATAATGGGAATCCTCAATTTATTAAGAATCCCCCATCACATAAGTCCACTCTGGGCCCCAGCAAACATACCAACATGACCACTATCTTCCATTCAAACTCATTCTGACTTAAGGCATCACCTCTCTCATACCAAATGACTCAAAGACCTTCCCAGATCCTAGGTTGACCTCAGAGTTCCTGATCTCTTGATCTTATTATAATCTTGCTCTTGCTATCCTCCTTGGAACTTGACCTCTTGCCCATAGTAATCCCTTTATGATTTTCCAGAACCACTTGATTATCATCAGGGTTACCCTAATGCAGACCCTGCTCATATCCTCCCTAATTCCTCCATGACCTCTTGAGCCTATCATGACCCTTTGACTCCCCTTGAACCTGTGAGGCCATCAAGAATCCACCAAGGCCCTCTAAACTTATTAAGTCTTCCCCAGAATTCTTTTTACCTCACCAAGCATTCCAGCCCATTGGTATCCCCAGACTCCCACTCCCATTGTCTGCTTCAGTCCTCTCACCCAGTCTCCCCCTTTCCCTCAGGCTAATCCAAGAGGAGAAGGAGACAACAGAACAAAGGGCAGAAGAGCTGGAGAGCCGGGTGTCTGGCTCTGGCCTGGACTCACTGGGCCGCTACCGCAGTAGCTGCTCACTACCCCCCTCCCTCACCACCTCTACCCTTGCCAGCCCCTCCCCTCCCAGCTCTGGCCACTCAACACCCCGTCTGGCACCCCCTAGCCCTGCCCGTGAGGGCACTGACAAAGCTGTGAGTGTTCTAAAATCTCCTCAGCTTGGTGGGATGGGTATGAGGTCAGAAACAGCTCCCCAGTAAATAACAATAACCCCTCATACCAGTGGTTTTCAAAACCAACCTTAACTTGCCCTGATAGTTCCAACTCAAAGGTCAAACTGGATTCCTGAACCCTAACTTGTACTTTAGTTATATCTGGTCTACTTTTAGCTATTTTATGTAGTAACTTTTTGCATAGTATTTTTTAAAATGTTTCTGTGACTAAACATACATTTGAGAACAACCATTAGGTCCTAGGAATTGACCTTTGAGGATGGCTCTATTTTATTGCCCTAAACCTAAGCTATCTGGCTTCCAGAATGTGCAACCTATTAGCTTTCCTTAAGGTTATGCAAATCCCACTCTTGACACCATAAGCAAGATGCTATAAATATGGGCTTGTCAAGCTCCCATGGACAGCACTTACGTTTTTGCAATTCAACCCCACTTTATTTAGGTTACCTTCAGAAATGGTGCCCCAAACCAGGGGCATCTCAGACACCCCCTACTAGACATCCCAACCAATGAGGAGCCCCCAACATGATTCCTCCAATTAATCCAGCCTCTCTGCCTCTATCTCCAGAATCATGTTCCCAAGGAGGAATCTGGGGCTCCACGAGGGGAGGGGCCAGCCATCCCAGGAGATACCCCACCTCCCACTCCCCGTTCTGCCCGACTTGAAAGAATGACGCAAGCCTTGGCACTGCAGGCTGGATCATTGGAAGATGGGGTGCCCCCAAGGGGAAGGTCAGCAGGGACAAGGGACTGGACAGGGATGGGCTTGCTTGGGTGGATGAGGTGGGTGTGGACAAGGACTTGGGATGAGAGAAGCCATCCCAGGTGGGGTTTCCCCTCATTCTGTCCTACTCACCCAGTGAGGGGACCCCAGATTCCCTGCACAAAGCTCCCAAGAAGAAGAGCATCAAATCATCCATTGGCCGTCTCTTTGGCAAGAAGGAGAAGGGGCGAATGGGACCACCTGGCCGGGACAGCTCTTCTCTTGGTGAGTACCCTGATTCCAGCCCTTTGGTCTTTCCTTCATTCCTTCCTTCTCTTCCCTCCCTTCTTTCCTTCCTTCTTCTTCTTTACATATTCACTTGACATTCATTCATGTCTTCATTCATTTGCTAATGAATGTGAAAGAGATAGGACTTGGCAGAGGAAGACGGGAGGAGGAAGGACAAGGAAAGAGCCCTCTGAGACCTGTCTGAGTGACTGGAGGGATAAATGAATTTGTTATTTTATTTACTTTTTTTTAATAGACAAAGAGGGAGGGGCAACTGGTGTGTTTGAGCCTGTTGTACTGGCTTGGAGAGCTAATAATTAATTTTCAGGAATTTTGTGAGCCACTTGACATCACAGTGGTAGCCTGAAATTCACATGGTGGGATTATTTACACCATGGAAATGGGCAAATGCTATAAATCAGGGAATATCTCCTTCCTCCTCAGGAAGCCAGTTCTTTTTTTTTTTTTTTTGAATGTTGTATGCTGGCTACATTTTATTTTATTTTATTTTATTTTATTTTTTTGCTTTTTGGTATGTGGGTAGCTCCCTGGCTGGGAATCGAACCCAGGCCGCAGCGCTGACAGCGCCGGCGCCGAAGCCTTAAGCCACTACACCACCAGGGAGCGCCCAGGAAGCCAGTTCTTAAATATTTACCAGCATACCACTGCCACCTTGACAAGGCCAACCCATTGAATCCTCTGTTTTGGGGATGTCTCCAATTTACTGCCTGGGAGGTGACATTGGCCCATGTCTGGCTCTATCACTCCTTCTCTGTGGCCTGATTTACTACTCCCTCAGGGCCTCTGCTTTCCTGGCATCCTTCTTACCATCTCCAGCACGAAAGATTCTGTCTCCCCCTTAAGATTCTCCCAATTTTTGCCCCTCCTTGCCTCTAGCTGGAACACCCTCAGATGAGACATTGGCCACTGATCCTCTGGGGCTAGCCAAGCTGACAGGCCCAGGAGACAAGGACCGAAGGAACAAGAGGAAGTGAGTGTTTGGGTGGAGAGAGGGGGAATGACTTACAGAGTTTCATGCACATTTTTTAACCTTCTGCCATGTTTTCTACATTAATAAAAGTGCTTTGGGAGGGGGTTGTGATGAAGGGGGCCATCCAATAGGGCTGGGTGTCTCTACCCATGAGAGCTCCCACCCTGGCCCCTCTCCCCAGGCATGAACTTCTGGAAGAGGCTTGCCGCCAGGGCCTGCCCTTTGCTGCCTGGGATGGCCCCACCGTAGTCTCCTGGCTGGAGGTACTGGGGTCCAGAACCAACCTGACTCTTGATCCCCAACCACTGTGACAGCCCCACCATAAGGTTGGCTGGGTCTACCCAGCACCATCCTTCTAGCCCAGATATGGGGGTGGAGGGCTGGGGGTGAGGCTCTGGGACAGGTCAAGCTTCCTGTTCATTCCCCTTCTTCCCCTACCCCCATTCCCTTAGGCCATGCCCTCCAGTGTCTATCTCTGTCTCTCCCCATGTCTCTGTGGAATTCAGTCTCTATTTTTCTGCCTCTCTCCTCATCTCCATGTTTTTGTGATTGCCCATATTTCTTCCCATGTCTCTGGGTCTTCCCATGTCTCTTCCAATGTTTTTTGTTTTATTTCCCTCCCCATGTCTCTTATCTCTGTGTCTCTCCTCATTCTGTCTCTCTGCCTCTCTCTCTTGCTCCTTCTGTGACTCTCTTCCTTCTTTACCTGTCTACCTCTGAATCTCATGTCTCTTTGACTTGCTCTGTTTCTTTTCACTGCGAACTTTCCATGTTTTTCTGTTTCTCCTCCACTTGCCTGTCCTCATCTCTATGTCTCTGTCTCTCCCTTTCTTTCTGTCTCTATCCCACCTCTCTGGTTTCTCCTCTGATATTGTCTCTATCTCTCCTGCTGCCTTCCCTGGTCCAGCTTTGGGTAGGCATGCCTGCATGGTATGTGGCCGCATGCCGGGCCAATGTCAAGAGTGGTGCCATCATGGCAAATTTATCTGACACGGAGATCCAGCGCGAGATTGGTATTAGTAACCCACTGCACCGGCTAAAGCTGCGCCTTGCCATCCAGGAGATGGTGTCACTCACCTCACCCTCTGCTCCCGCCTCCTCCCGTACAGTGAGTATCCAGTGTCCAATCCCAGCCCTTGCTGCCTCAAGGCCTCACCTCTTGTCCTTAGACTAACCAATCTTGGGCCTGCTTACTCCAGCTAGGTCCCTAGACCTACTCTCCATATGTCATCGGATTATCTGGTTCCTCTTCATCCTTGAGGCCTCAGCTCAAATTCACTGCCTCCAAGAGCTAAACTAGGTTAACAGTTAAACCTGTCACCCGCTCATCACCCCAGTACACTAATACCTTGTTTTTCCCTATAGCATTTACTGCCTTCTAATATTTTCTTTTCCTTCTCTACAGAAAATTAGGAGTTCTCTGGTGGTGTAGTGGCTTAAGGCTTCGGCGCTGGTGCTGTCAGCGCTGTGGCCTGGGTTCAATTCCCGGCCAGGGAACTACCCACATACAAAAAAACAAAAACAAAAACAAAACCAGAAAATTATGTGTACCATGCCTAATTCAGCAATTATTAACTCTTTGCCATACTTGCTGTTGACATATGTGTGCCTGAAGTACCTGAATATAATTAATGGACAGCATAACAAATTAGTCTGAAAAATTATTTCAGCAAGCATTTCTAAAAATAAGAACATTCTCCTACATAGCCCCCATACCTTATCATATCAAAGAACGTTAACATTATTGTTCATTTAATTTACTATTCAGTTTATACTCAAATTTCCCCTTGTGTGTCCCAGACCCTACAACTGTGCCTGGCACTCAGGAGATGCTATATAAATGTTTGAATCAATGTATGAATTTCTAACTCATGGGACTGTTAGGAGCAGGTGTTCAATAAATGTGAATACACATCCCCCTCCTCTCAAATATTTCCCCTTTTGCTGCATCTGCCACCTCACTCTGCATCCTCACTCTGTAAGTCTATGTGAGGTCAGAGAGGTGACATCATTGACACAGAGCCACACAGCAAAATGCCCAGCAGGGCCTCAATTCAAACCTGAATTTGTTCAACCCGGATCATTCCTTTTCTCTGTCACTGCCTGGCCCAAGCAGTGCCTGGCTTTTCTGAGCCAGAAAGCAGAATGTGTATAAATGTACATGGCCGGGCCCTCCAGGAGCACGACCCCCCTTCTCCTCCTCTATCCAGAAGGCCTCTATCACCCAACATAATACCCCCGGGTCCTTCAGTCCACAGGAAACGTTTGGATGACACATGAGGAGATGGAGTCCCTTACGGCCACGACTAAGCCCGTGAGTGCCCTCTGCTGGCGGCCTTGGGGATGGCACTAACTCTCCCCGGGTGGGGCGTGAGGCGAGTCTGGTTGTCTGTCCTGTTAGTCCCTCCAGCCCTCCTCCGCCTACCCCGTAACCCATCCCTTCTCTCCCCTCTTCCCACTAACGGGTCAGGAGACCAAGGAGATCAGCTGGGAGCAGGTAGGGGGCGCGGGGCGGGACGTGGGCTCATGAACAGGTGCACGTTGCATGGACGCCCCTCCTTGTCTGAGCCCTGCCCCTACCCTCGCCTGAGCATTCCATCATCACCGCGAGGGGGCGCCGCGCGGAGCTTGGGTCTGGACTGTCCTACTGTGGCTTGGTGGGGGTTGGTGTAGAAGTCGGCTGGTTCCATGTTAGCGTGGTGCACGGGTCATCCCATTATCGTGGGTTGCGGGGACTCCAGGGGCTGTTCCATTATTGTAACTAGAGGGAGACGCTGAGCGCCCATTTTCCCTCTGGTTGAGGGGGAAGTGGTACTCTTCTAGTATATCGGGCAAAAGAGAAAGCATTTGGGGAGGAGGCAGCACAACAGGCTGAAAAGTTAGGAAGAAGACTTTGTTCTGATGAAGGGGAGATGTGAACTCTCCTGAGGTGGAAAACCTGTGTTCAACTAGAGTCTTTGTTTCTTTATGCTAAAGGCAGTGAAAGACTTTGGGCTGATCCAGAATATTGTCCTGGATCAGATACAACGTTAGACTGTATTTTCCAGACAGTGTAGAAGTGATAGATGTATCCATTATCCTTTGTTGAGGGAAGAACTATGTTGGAAGAATCCATTGTCCTGACTTGGGGGGTAGTGATGTTGGACTAATCTGTGCTCAGTAGAGACAATGCTGGATTACTGTTTTTCAAACGTTGAAGTACAGTTCAAATCACTTGAGGATCTTGTGAAATGCAGACTCTGACTCAGTACCCTGGGGTGGGTTCTGAGATTCTGCAGTTCCAGAGAATTCACAGGTGATAGTGATGATGTGGGTCCAAGGACCACACTTTGAGTAAACAAAGGTCTGTAGTTTCATTACGAGGCCGTGGAAAACAACTTTGGGTTGCTCCCCTCTCCTGAGCAGAGACTGTCCTGCTATGGAGTGGAAAAGAACAACCTTGGGTTGGGTGGGTTGGATTGTTCCCTTTCATACATACATAGGAAGGGTTCAGAGGGCCTGACCCCTCCCCAACCTGCCCATGGCCCCAGATCCTGGCATATGGCGACATGAACCACGAGTGGGTGGGAAACGACTGGCTGCCCAGCCTGGGGCTGCCCCAGTACCGCAGCTACTTCATGGAGTCACTGGTGGATGCCCGCATGTTAGATCATCTTAACAAGAAGGAGCTTCGGGGTCAACTCAAGATGGTGGACAGCTTTCACAGGTGGGGGCTGCCTGGCCAATGGGGACAGTCCAAGGGGAAGCCCCACTTCTAGAGAGTTTTTGGCCAATGGGACTGGTGATGGGAAATTCCTTGGCCTATCTTTAGCCCTTTAGCCTGGATTCTCAGGAAATCCTGACTCTTGTGCCCCTTCCAGCAATAAGATGGTCCATTAGGAAAAGTCCAAATCCTGAGACAGCTTGGCTGGTTGACTCCACACCCCTTCCAGATCAACTCCTGGGAAGGTCAGCAATCACTAGAACTGACCCAATGGAACAACTCTCTGACCTCTCCCAGAAGAGCACAGTCAATGGGGAGGGCTCAATAGGAGCAGCAGTCACTGGGGCTGTGAAGGCTCATCTGAGACTCCACTTTCCTTGCTGCTTAGGGTGAGTCTGCATTATGGGATCATGTGCCTGAAACGGCTCAACTATGACCGGAAAGACTTGGAGCGGAGGCGGGAAGAAAGTCAGACCCAGATCCGAGGTGAGTGGAAGAGCATGAGTCCCACTGGGAGCCAGATGGAGGGGTTTGGGGCAGGGCTGGAGAAGAGGTGATTAGGGGAGGAAAGGAGGCCCAGGGAAGAAGAATGCTACCTACCATAAAGGATGGTTTGGAACCAGTATAGGGATCGTGGCCAGGAAAGAGGAAATTCAGAGGTAGGGGGTGGAAGTATGGGCTAAATTGGACAGGCATGCAGCTGAGCCTTCCTTCTGTCCCCAGACGTGATGGTGTGGTCCAATGAGCGGGTCATGGGTTGGGTGTCCGGACTGGGCCTTAAGGAATTCGCCACGAACCTCACGGAGAGCGGGGTGCACGGGGCGCTGCTCGCCCTAGATGAGACCTTCGACTACTCCGACTTGGCCTTGCTTTTGCAGATCCCCACGCAGAATGCACAGGTAAGTTGCTGCTGGGCCCAGGGGATACTGGGCATCCCCACCACGAAAACTCCATGTTGCAACCCGTTTCCCACTTCTCCTCCCCAGGCCCGGCAGCTCCTGGAAAAGGAATTTAGTAACCTCATCTCCTTGGGCACAGACAGGCGGCTGGATGAGGTGGGCGCAGCAGCAGCAGCTCAGGAGGCTCCCTTCTAGCTGCACCCCTAGGGTCTGAGCTGAAGGGGTGGGGCTTGACTTTGTCAAGAGTCGTGGTTGGAGACCGGGCCAGGAAGGGGGACAGGTTAAAGAAGAGATGAGATACGGAGAGGGGTGGAGTCGAAGGAGCGGAATCAAAACAGGACCCTAGTCCCTCACTGGCTGCCCGGCCCATGTACCTAGGATAGCGCCAAGTCCTTCAGTCGCTCCCCATCCTGGCGGAAGATGTTCCGAGAGAAGGACCTCCGAGGCGTAACCCCCGACTCAGCTGAGATGTTGCCCCCCAACTTTCGTTCAGCCGCAGCAGGGGCCCTGGGCTCACCGGGGCTTCCTCTTCGCAAGCTGCAGCCGGAAGGTGGGCGGCTCCCCAAAGCGGCAGCCCTTTTCCCTTTCCCCTTCCCCGGGGTGGGAAAGGACCAACTTAACATTCCAAAAGCCTCTCTCCCCAGGTTCTGAAATGGCCTAGTCCGTTTCCCCCCCCCATGACAAATGGTCCGGTCCTATTTGCCAACTCTCTCCTTCAGGTGTGGGATGGATTAATCCCTCACCCCCTTTCCAGTGTGGGAAATTAACTCGTCCAGTGTCATCTGGGCACCTTGGATTAATCCAAGGCTGTGGGAAAGGGAGGGAAATCAGCGTGGTGTCGTTGATATCTCGGAAGGGGAAATCCAAGGAAGGACACTAGGAGTTGAGAATCGGAGAAACCCTGGGGAGGACTAGGCGTGTGTGTGTGTGTGTGTGTGTGTGTATACACCCATGCCCGCGTGAGCTCCAGATTGAACTGCTGCTCACTCTCCCTCCAGGCCAGACTTCTGGGACTTCCCGGGCAGACGGCGTTTCGGTCCGGACTTATTCCTGCTAGTGCAGGCCTCCAGGTGAGGGCTGTACTGGGTGATCTTGGGGGTTCTGGGCGGCAAAATGGATCTTCACTGCTCCACGTACTGCTCGGCGTCAATGCAGGTGACCTCATTCGGATGGAAGAATCTTCCAGAGCCTGGGCTGTTCCCCATCCTGCCCAGAATATGGTCTCGCCGGGGAGCGCGGGCGGGGGAGCTCGCGCCGTGGACTGGACCATCTGTACAGACTAGCGGGGAGTGCGCGTTCCCGCCTCACAAATGGACTGGGCCTGGACCAAACCACATGAACTGGACCGAGAGGGGGAAAGAAGAGGGCAGGCAGAAATCCCGCCCCAAACTTCCGCCTCTCTTTTCTCTACTTTGTAATTTATTGATCGGTTTCCGATGGGAGATGGGTGCCCATTCCCCGCGAGAAGAGGGCGGGGCTTCCCTCCAGGGCCGCATGCGAGGGGACACTGCCCCCTCCCTTTTCTCCTCCCCAGTTGCGGGGCCCAAGTCTTCCTTCTTCATCCGAAAGGAGGGGAGGGGGGACTCGCTGCTACAAGCCTCGCCCCCTGTGCCACTCAGCCCCTCCCCACTGCGTCCGATCGCAGGTGCCTGGGGTCAGCTGTGGGCTGGGTCCCCTCTCCCTCCTCAGTGTCTCGTGTCCCCAGGGCCCCTCTGCCCCCCGTGCTGTGGCCGTGTCCGTGCCCCGGGGGTAGGGGGCGTAGAAATGCGCTCCCCGTTCCCCTCCGGGGTTTGCATGGGAGAATCCTCTTTCCACGATGCCACTGGGCGACGTGGCGTGAGGGAAGGGAGGACGGTGGGGGAGTCTTTGCCCCCGACTCTTGGTCGGCCTCCCTGCCCTAGTCGTCACTCAGTGATCACGGGTAAAGAGAACTGTTTCAAAAAGCTCCCGTGTTGACTGATTTATTTGTCAGGACCTTAAGAAATCAAACCAATCACGTCGAAAACCCAGGAGTCCAGACCCCTCCTCCCTCAGACCCACGAGTCCAAGTCCTCAGTGCCTTGCGAAGCCAGACTCTACGCTTGACAGTGAGGTTCTGGGGAGTACGTTTATTCAGAGAAATAAATATGTTTTTATTTATTTATTTTTTTTTTGTGGAAAGCGGTTGGAGGATCAGGAAGGTTTATCTGCGCTGCAGCGGCGCTTCCAGCTCAGGGTTCCGGAGTTTCTAGCATGTCTGCCAGGGCCCTGGAGAGGAGATGTAGAGGTTAGATAACCCAAGTGTCCAGAGCTCACCCTAGGGCGCTGAGAGATCGTTTTATGAAGGAGGAAAGAGCCCGAGGGTTGTCTGATAACTCAGCGGGACAGCGCCCTTAAACCATCCCCTCCACACACTTACTGGTACAGGGACGAGGAGAAATAGTCGACATAGCTTCCTGTGGGAGAGAAAAGAGAACAGGGTTGAGGGGTACTCCACGGGCAAAATTTGGGGACCACTTTTCTGAGTCCCAGATCAGGGCTAGCTCCACCCCCTCTTCTAATTCCTTCCCCAAAATGAATTCCTTCCACTGGGACTCCTTTGAAGGTCCCTCTCGTTCCTCCTTGTTCTGGGTATTCCCATTCTCCAGTTGCCCTGCTCCTTTGAATTTTTGCTTTGGCCCCTCCACTCGGTCCTAAGCCCACCCTCAACCCTGCACCTATTCTTGCCTTCTATTCTTCAGCATCTATCCCCAACCATATCTCTACTCAGTGCTCCGCCCCTCCATGCTCACCCAGCTCCCCCCAGACTCCCAATCTTGGCTATGTCTCCACAACTATCTCAGCCCCACAACATCCCAGACTCTGATTGGGACCTGTTCCCACCAGGGTTGCCTCCCAGGGCCTGCTCTTTTCCTCAGGTTTCTCCAGAGCCCTCCCACCACGCTCACCTGGAGTGCAGACAGTTTCACAGACCAATGGGCAGAGGTAGCAGAACTGGCAGTGCTGGGAGTGGGAATGAGGAGAGAGAATGAGTGGTAGGACGGATCAAGGGCAGAGTCAGGATAGGGTTGTGGGCAGGAGGCTAGCTAGCTAGGTGGAGGTTAAGGTCAGACAAGATCAGGTGTGGAGTCAAGGCTACATTAAAGGTAAGGGGTTCAATCAGTTTGAGAACAGAGGCCAGGCTTTGGGGCTGGAGATGCTCAGATAAATGGTTTCGGGCTATCTGGAGGTCAAGTGGAGCCCTGAGTCCTGGGGGCATGTCTCACCTGGCACTGGTCGCAGTGCTCTCCCATGTTCTCCTCATCACAGTGACAATTTTCACATTCAGTGCATCGCTGGGGACCAGAGGAGCCTAGTTAGATGGAAACCTTAACCCCACTTGGGATACACCCTCCAGTTGTTCACCCTGCCCCCAACTTCTCACCCTTATTAGCTCCAACACTGAGCTCAGTATATTCCCCCCAAACTGACTTCTCACCGCTCTGTTTCCTATGGCAGAGGGACTCCACATCCTCCCATCACTGTGAGCTGGACCTGAGGATGTACTCTTTACCCCTTTTCTATTCTCTCCACAGCCTATCAATCTCTAGTTCCATCCTGCCTGCCACCCCTACACCCCAATTTTTGTCAAGGACTTTCCTCTTTCCCCACATCCACAGGTGCAGCTCAGGTCTCATCCTCTTCTTCCTGGACCATTGTCCCAGTCTCCATGGCTTCGTGGCATCCAGTCTGTCCCTCATGTGGCCCCAGAAGTGTCTTTCTTCATCTGGAATGGCCCCTATCCCTCATTTGCTCAGAGCCCTCCCAAGGCACCCCAGGGCCCTGGGACAAATTCCAGGGATTGCTTGGTAGATGGACCTGGGCGGGAAACATACGTTGCAGAAGGAGCAGTAGCCACATAGGGACCCTGGCTGGTAGTTCCCGTATTCTTGGGTGTCCTGTGGACCTGTGGGGACAGGAGGGCAGCAGTGACCCAGACTGACCAGGCTCCTCCCCACCCCTACTGGGCCAGATCACTTACCGGTATCCTCACCACTCTCCTCACTGGAGCCACCTTCAGCCACCTCCCTCCTGGCCAGTGGGTTGGGGATGATGGTGAAGGGGAGCTTGTCTTCCTCCAGCCCTTCCTCCTCCTCTTCCTCCTGGTGGTCTTGGCTCAGTGGGACCTGAACCTCAGGCCTCTCTTCCCTCCTCTCTTCCTCTTCTTCCTCCTCCTCCTGGCTCACACTGAGGCTGTGACCGTCCTCCTCATCTTCCTCATCCTCCTGGTCCAGGCTGCCATGGTGGATGCCTTCTTCTCCCTGCTCTGAACCTGCATCATCTTCCTCATGGGAGCTGTAGTCTTCCTTTTTCTCTTCCTCTTCCTCCTCAGAATCTCTCTCCCCCAAATAGCTTCTATCCTGGACCCCTGTGTGTTCTGGGGGCTGGTGGCTAATCTCTTTGATGGACACTCTGTGGCCAGTCCCTTCATCTCTGTAACCTTGCTGGCTAGGGCTGGGAGCTTGGTGGTCAAGCTTGACAGAGATGTCCTCATCTTCCTCCTTGGGGATTCTGTGGTGTTGATGGCCAAGGACTTCTGTTTTATACTTATCTGGGAAGTCCTCCTCCTCAGTGCTCTTGTGGCCTTCAGGTTGGTGGCTTGCAACATGGTGGCTGAACTTGACTATGATCTCCTCCTCCTCAGCTCCAAGGCTGTGGGAGGTATGTCTGGGAACTTGGTACCAATGTTCAGTGGACACATCCTCATCCTCATCTTCCTTGTCTGCATGGCCTAGATGTCTGTGGCTGGGGACAGGATGGTCGTGTTCATCTGAGAAATCATCCTCTTCCTTCTCATGGCCTTGATGCCTGTGGGCCTGGTGTTTGTATTCACTGGAGGTGTCATCTTTTTCTTCATGACCTTGGTGTCCATGGCTCGGGACATGATGATAATGTTCATCTGAGACATCTTCAGCCTCTTCCTTCATGTAGTCTTGGTGCTTGTGGGTCCGGTGTCCATACTCACTGGAAACATCATCATCATCATATTCATTGTGGCCTCGGTGCCTGTGGGCCTGGTGTCCATACTCAGTAGAAACAGTCGCCTCTTCATCTTCTTCATCATCCTCTTCTTCTCCATGCCCTCGGTGTACATGCCTGATGGTATGTGGTTGATACTCAGTGGACACAACTTCATTCTCATCCTCGTCTTGATGGCCGTGGCTCCTGTGGCTGGGGAAGTGGTGCCCATGCTCAGCTGAATTGTCCCCGACTTCATTCCCATGGCCTCTGTGCTCATGGGCCTGCTGAGCATGCTCTGTGAAGACCTCCTCATCAGAGACTTCATGGCCTTGGTATCTGTGGCCTTGGAGTTGGTGACTGTATTCCCTGGAGACATCTTCGTCCTCTTCTCCATGGTCTCTGTGGCTCCAGAAATGATGCCCACCTTCTGTGGAAACATCCTCGTTTTCATCTCTGTGGCCTCTGTGGCTGTGGATGGGGTAGCCCAACTCACCTGACGTGTCCTCTGAGGACCCTGGGGCTCCTGCATTGTTGTTCCAGTTGCTGAGGCCCGGCCCAGCCCCTCTCAGCTGCTGGGTCATGGTGCCGGGGAGGAGCAGGCTGGCTACAGCAACCCAGAGAAGAGAAGTGTGCAGCCATGGCCCACGGTGGCCCATGGGGACGGACAGGCAGCCGACTTTCTCCCAGGCTAGCTCCAGCTGCCACTTGCGGCTATGTGGATGAATGTTGGGGGTACTTGTCTCTTTTTGGGGCTTTCTCTGTGTCTTTCTTTTGCTGTGTCTCTGTCTTTGCCCCTCTGCCTTCTTCTGGACACCCCTCTGAGGCAGTCTCAGGAGCCCCCCACCTCCCTCTCTCAGGCCCTCCCTCCCACTTCCTGGCCAATAGGGAGTCTCCCCTCCCTTCTCTGTGGCTAAATTTACTCTTAGCCCTGAGTTATTCTGGGTCAGTCCTGCCTGCCCTTCCCCTCCTGCTCCTCCTCCTCCTCCTCCCAGCTGGGGAGGGGCAGGTAAAGGGGTCTCTCCTTGGCCAGGAGAAGGGGTCCAAGGGACTTGATTTCGGACTACCTACAAGTTCATATTTGGCAGCTGCAAAACACAATAGCTAGAATTTTAGTGAGCCAAGTTGTGGGAGCCTAGGGCAGCTGGGGGCAGGAGAGGCATATGTGAAAGGTGAGCCCCTGCTGTGGAAGGATTGGGGGTTAGATTTTGCGGGGTTTCTGACAAGAATGGAATACTCTGCTGAGAGAGTGGATGCTAATATGGAGGCTTTGGAGAGGGGTGAAGGGAACCCTGCTCCCAGCACACATAACCATGACCTCCTGTCCCTGGAACTCAGATCTGGGGGCAGGGGAGTGGGCCAGACCAGGGCTATAAATACAGCAAAGGAGGTGAGGGGCTCAGGTTACCCAGGAGGCTGCAGCTGTCCCTGTCAGAGAGTGCAGGCAAGAGACATGTGGCCCTGCCTGTCTCTATGTCAGTATCTCACACTTCTTATCCTGTCATTGCTCCCTGGGTCCCTATCCTTTATAGGTCTCCCTCTCTCTGTTTTCTGTCACTTACTCTTAGGGTCCCTGTCCTTCCCCAGGAATCTGTCCCCTCTTGCTCTTAGGCTTGTTTTTCCTTTTCACTCTGAGTGTCTGCCCCTCATCCAAGTCTTTGTCTTCCTCTCTGGGTCAATGTACCCCCTCCTTTATTTCTGGAATTTACTCTCTGAGTCTATGTCCCACTCTATCTGGGTTTCGGCTGTCCCCCTCTCTCTGGGTCTTTGTGCCTCTGTCCCCGCCCCCGGGTGTGTGTCCCCCTCTTTCTGGTCTGTGTCCGCCTCTCTCTGAATCTCTTTTCCTCTCTTTCTCTCAGTCTCTGTCCCTTTCTCTCTGAATCGCTGCCCCCCCACCCCCACCCCACTCTGAGTCTCTGTCCTCTCCTCTCTGGGTCTCTGCTCCCCACCCCCATCTCTGTTCCTCTCTCTTGGCCTCTGTCCCCCGCTTTCTGGGTCTCTGTGCCTCTGTTCTCCGCCTCTGGGTCTGTGTCCCATTCTCTGTGGTCTGTGTCTCGCTCTGTCTGTCCTCCTCCGTCTGGGTCTCGGTCTCACAATCCTGTCCCGCCCTTTGCCCCGCCTCCCGCTCTACGTGCTTCGAGACTCCCCGCCCTCCCGACATTTCCCCGCCCCAGGCTGGGCTAGGAAGTGGCGGATCCGGTTTGTCAAGGGCGGATCTGGAATCGGGGTTTGTGGAGGGAATGTGGGGTGCTGGATAGGTTGCGGCGGCTGTGGCAGCATGGTGGGTCCGGAGAAGGAGCAGGTACAGTGGCCAAACCCCCGGTTCTGAGGGAACAGGGAGCTGGGGGCCTGGTCCCCTGGCTCCCAGCGAAGAGGGCGCTGGAGACCCAGATTTGTGGGTCAGACGCGGAAGGGGTTTTGAGGGGCCCGGACTCCTTGGTCTTTGGGGACAGATGGGAGGAGGACTATGGAGGGGAGGGTCGAGACTCCTGAGTCTGGGGAGAGGGGGGGAAGGCGCTCGGGTCCCTGACTCCTGGGTCTGGGGATAGGGTGCGGGGTGAATGACTCCATGTCCCATAGGACTGAACCGGAGTCCCCCACCCCCCACCTCTTGTTCCTGTCCCCAGAGTTGGATCCCCAAGATCTTCAAGAAGAAGACGTGCACGACATTCATCGTTGACCCCACAGATACAGGGTGAGGAGTTCACCCGGGGGAACCGGCCCCCTCATTCCGGGCCCGCTGACCCCGCCCACCGCAGATCCCACCCTTCGCCCTCCACTACCCCCATTACTGACACTGCGGACAAGTCCAAGGGCGTTCCCTGGTGGAGCTCTCCCTCGTAGGGAGGGTTTGGGTCTCTGCAGACACTTCCAATTTTCCACACTCCCTCTCAGAGTCAGGGTTCGGTGCTATCTCTTCCAGGCGTCTCTGTTTCCTTGGGTCACTTACTCTGCTTTGCCTTTTTGGCTGTCTCTGTGCCATCCACCCACCCATCCACCCACCCATCCACCCATCCACCCATCCATCCATCCATCCATCCATCCATCCATCCAAGAAACCTCCGCTCAGTGCTTCCAAGACAGCATACTTTTCAGGAGCACAGGCCCTGCCACGGTTCAGATTTCACCTGGGAAAACCTGCTGTGTGACTTTGGACAAATCATTTTACCTCTCGGGGTCTTGTTTGTCATCTGGGCATAAAAACAGACCCTACCTCCTGGGGTTATTGTGAGAATTAAACACTTAAGATGTTTCTGGAATAGTGCCCAGCACAATGTAAGCACTAAAGAATGTCTGCAGTTCCCACAGGAAGGGAGCAGTTACTACATGGGCAGGCCCTGAGCTTGTGCTGGGTGGCCGGGACACTGTGTGAGCCAGACGGGGTGTTTGCCACACGTGAGCAGCTCCTGGCCTTCAGTGATGGTTTCCCAAGTGGGTTCTGGCTTTCTATTTATTCTCAAGACAATCTCTTGGGCATGGGAGATGTCAACATTCCTAATTTAGTTATGTAAACATATTAGTGCAGTCTGGCTTACACTTATATATAAGTAAGCAGATATTCACAGGGGTGAGTTCTTAAAAACTTTTAATGGTGGGAGTGTGGTCAGGAAAGTATAAGAACCCTGGTCTGGTGGGAGGAGGGCTATTATAAGGCAAGGGGATGAGAGCTGCAAAGGCTGTGCCACTGGGTCCCATGGTGAGGTGTCTGGCCAAGACTGCGGAGGAGACAGGGTGTCACTAATGTTTTCTGGAGGAGGGATCAATGAGGGGATATATGAAAGACCAGTTGGAGTTTGGAGGTTGAAGGCAGGCTGGAGAGAAGAACAAAGAAAGTGATTTCAGGAGCGGGAACAGCGCGTGCAAAGTGTCCCTATTGGCAGTGTGGTGTGGCTTGAAAATGGAGCAAAGTTCAGGTTGCAAGGAATATTGTCATGAGAGAGGATACCAAAGTGGCTGGCGGGGGCTGGACATCGCAGGGCCTCAGATACCACCTGAGGGGCTGGGGTGCTGGGGAACCACAGGAAGGGCAAGGTCAGCTCTGAGTGTGAAAAGACCCCCTTGGTAACCACGTAGGATGAATCGGAGTTGAGGAAGTTGGTGAAGTGGTTGGGCAAGGGCCCGGGTGGGAGGAGAAGAGCCCCTAGCCTGGCCAGGGCTGTGGGGACACAGGAGGGGACAAGGGAGCTTGGACACTGATGCATTTGGGAGTAAGGTGAGGGGACAGTGGCTCCTGGACATCTGGTCTGGGGCTTTGGTGACAGTGGCATTGTCCCTGAGATGGTGAACCCAGGAGAATGAACAAGTTTGGGAAAAGTTGTGGAGTTCAGCGTGAGATCTCATGAGTTAGAGACCCAGGGGTCTCCGGGGCTGTTGGAGACCTGGGTCTGGGACTCAGGGGAAGGCCTGGGACTACCATCCAGGATTTGAAAAGTCCTAGGTGTTGGTAGTAACAGAAACTGCGGAAGTAGGTGAGATATCACAGGAAAAAGTGTAAAGTCAAGTTGCAAACTAGCAGTTCAGTGGCTGATTTTATTTATTTACTTTTTTTGGCATGGAAGAGTAATTTAAAAACCTATCTCAAACATGCATGCCTCAACTTACCACAAGCTCATCTACTTATTTCCCATCTGATGCTTCTTTCCCTTAAGTTACTTGCCTGGCCCCTGGGGGGCATTGAGTTTGCAACCTGTGTAGGGAAGCCCTGTGGTGCTGGATCTGGGTACTACCTGCACTCAAGGGACTTGCAGAGGAAGAGAAAGCCACAGATGAGGGAGACAGAGCAGCGGGGCGGGTGGGATGGTGGTGGACATGCTCTGCCAAGGAAAAGGTTTTCTAAAACCAGGGCCTTTCTGTCGTGACCAGTGGCACTTTGTGATAGTCAGGAGACCTGAATAGAGGCCATTGTATTTGGGGACAGGCAGGTAATTGTTGATCTTATCGGGAACAATTTAAGTTTCAGTGGCCACACTGAAGGGAAAGAGGATAAGAAGTGAGAAGTGCAGTGTGGGAGTCAGTGCTGCCCTTCAGAAGTTCTTGTGATGGTAGAAATGTTCTGTATCCACATCCAATATGACAGCCACTGGCCACATGTGGCTTCTGACCACTTGAAATGTGGCCGGAGCAACTGAGGAACTGAATTTTTAATTGTATTTCATTTAAATTTATTTGCGTGTAAGAAGTCCCATGTGACTAGGGGCTACTGTATTGGACAGTTAATGTTTTAGAACATTCCATGAAGAAGTTCTGCCAGGAAGGGTTACTGGGAAGTAGATGGAAGGGAATGAAGGCGTCCAGGGATGGGTTGAGATGGTTGAAAGGATCAAGTGGGTAAACTGAGGCATGCCAGGACCCTGGAGGTAGACTCAGAAAGGAGTGGTGTGTCCTTCAGTGTGGTCCTCATTGTGCCAGGAAGTGGGCTGAGTGTATCCTCTTCCTCCTGTATGTGGTTGACCATTCTTTTAGTATCTACAATTTTTGCCAAATCTATGTATGTACCACTTGTGCCATTTGTTCCATAAAATTGGTCCTTAAATTGAGGCTCCCTCCCTTTACATAAATTCAGGTCTCCCCTCAAGCTGAATCCCATCTGGAATTGGGGACCAAAGAGATTTAGATATACTTGCAAACCTAAGTTGCTTGCTCTTTAAAACTCTGGTGCCAATCACATTTAGATAGCAAGGCTACCTGGACGTTTATTTAGGGAGTAAAATATGTGATCCTATGTGATCCTATGTGATCACTAGAAGTGGAAAACCTGTTCCATTTGCCACAAAGAGAAGTAAACACGCCGTAAAAGACCATTACAATGGAAAGCAAATAAAGGTATTTACTTTCCCATTGGATGCTGTTGCCAGCCCAGTTTTCTGAGCCTGAGTCTGGCTTTCCTGTTAAGAAGAAAGAATAGCAAAGGATTATGCATTAAACATATTTTAGCAGCAGCTGAGCCTCTCTCCTTTACAGTAATCAGAACTGAAAAAGGAAGGGCTTTCTCAGTGTGTTTGTTATTCAAGGTTATTTAAAGCTACATGCCTGCGGAGTTCTTATGGAGTCGGCTTTCTGACTGCGTCTGGTATGCACCCTCGTTCCAGGAAACCATCATGTCACCGACTCCTCATAGTTCTGTGAAGTAGGCCGTGTTATTACTGTGTTTTCACATGAGGAGGAAATTTAGGCCTAGAGAAGTGAAGCCACTAGCCCAAGTCACACTAGCATGTGCACCCTTTCTGAGTCTCTGAATTTTCTTTTCATAGTGAAGATCATGTTTGCATTGGGGGACAGAGAGGACACCCCCTGAAGGCCCCTGCACTCTTCCATTTCAGGGCCTGCAGGCACCAGTGAGGGTGGGGGCAGACCTCCCTGCTCAGGCTTCCTTGAGCAGCTACTGCAGCTTCCTCCAGTGGGCAAGGGGACTGTGTCCTCCTGCTAGTCTCTCCCTCAGGCTGGTTGGAGCAGGGGCAGGGCCAGGGTCAGCTGGGATGGTGACTGCCTCTGGGGGGGCGGGGCAGGCAGAGTATGGACACATCCAGAATGACTAGGGCTCGTGGTGATACCCCTGGGGTTCATGCTTCCCCTTATCCCTACCTCCCAGAGGGATCTTGTGCCAGTGTGGGCGTCCCCGGAGTGCCCACCTGTCAGTGGCTGTGGAGGATGCTTTCGGGGCAGCCGTGGTGACTGTTTGGGACAGTGATTTGCACACCACAGAGAAACCCACCGATGCCTACGGGGACCTGGACTTCATGGGCGCCGGCCGCAAGGCCAGCAATGTGAGGCCTGAATGCCTGGGCAGGGCCAGGGTTGGCGAATGGGACTGCATGCCTCAGGGGCTCCCAGAGCTGAGGTCTGGGGACGCCCCAGCTGAACACCGTGTCTCCCCATTTGCCCATCCCTGTCTTCACCTCTCTCTGGGTTTCTGTCACCCCACCCCTCTCTCTGGATTTCTGTCTCCTTCACTCTGGGTCTCTGTCCCCCTCTCTCTGTGTCTCTGTCCCTGTCTGTCTGGGTCTCTGTCCCCTTCTGTCTGGGTCTCTGTCCCTACCCCCTGGATCTCTGTCCTCCCCTCTTTGTGCCTCCGTCCCTTTTTCCCTGGGTCTCTGTTCCCTTCTCTGTCCCGTCTCTGTGTCCCCTCCTCCCATGTGTCCACAGTTCCTTCGGCTCTCTGACCGCACGGATCCAGCTACAGTTTATAACCTGGTCACGCGCACATGGGGCTTCCGGGCCCCGAACCTGGTGGTGTCAGTGTTGGGGGGGTCGGGGGGCCCCATCCTCCAGACCTGGCTGCAGGACCTGCTGCGAAGCGGGCTGGTGCGGGCCGCCCAGAGCACAGGTGACTGAGGGTGGTGGGAGGGGCTGTGCCTCCTGGGCCGGGCTGCTCATCTCTCCCACTTCTCTGGGATGCTGTCTCCTCCATCTCTGTGCATGGGCTTTTGTCTTCTCTCTCTCTCTCTTTCTCTCTCTCTCTGTCTGTCTCATTCTCTTTCTCTCCACACACTTGTGTGTTTTTGGACCTCACCACTACTCTCTGTGTCTCTGTGTAGGGGCCTGGATTGTTACTGGGGGACTACACACAGGCATTGGCCGGCATGTTGGTGTAGCTGTGCGGGACCACCAGACGGCCAGCACAGGGGGCACCAAGGTGGTGGCTATGGGTGTGGCCCCCTGGGGTGTGGTTCGGAATAGAGAGGCACTCACCAACCCCAAGGTAGGACCTAACATCTTGGAAAAGGAGGGGCGGGGGGCTGAAACTCTTGGGTCTGAGGAGGGCCTGGGTGCCTGGACTTCTGAATCTCAGGGATGAGGCGTTGGGTGGCCCGACTCCTGCATCTGAAGGAGGAGTCGCCGGTGTCTGTCCTCCTAGCCCTGATGGAAAGACTCCCTGGTCTGGCTACTTGTCCCCCAGGGCTCGTTCCCTGCGAGTTACCCGTGGCGTGGTGACCCTGAGGACGGGGTCCAGTTTCCGCTGGACTACAACTACTCAGCCTTCTTCCTGGTGGATGATGGTACCCATGGCCGCCTGGGTGGTGAGAACCGCTTCCGCCTGCGCTTTGAGTCCTATATCGCCCAGCAGAAGACGGGCGTGGGAGGTGAGTGGCTTCTTCCATTGGCTACCCAGGGTCCCGAGCCCAAGATCACAGCGATCCTTGTCTGGTCGAAATTTGGGGCATGGGAGGTGAGTGGCGGGGAGGAGTATATTTTCATTCTCTTTTTTCTTTTTGCCTTCTGGCCCCCCTTTTGCTTTTTGAAGAATTTCTTAATGGTCAAGTGTCTCCCCCCGTGATTTGCTGTGTTTTTAAAAAAAGTCTTTATCCTGAAATCTAAAATACACAAAAGTGGATGGATTGATTACAAACTGATTTTTTTACAAACTGATTTCACTTATGCAACCAGCACCATAGCAAGAAACAGAATATGAGCTTCCCCCAGCAGTCTTCTCCTGTCAGCACCCAAGGGTCACGCTCGTTTTGCTCCTAACGTCATAGAGAGGTTGTGACAGCATTTGTGCTTCACACAAATAGAATCGTACCATCTGCACGTTTTGGAGCCTGGCTTCTTGTGTTTGACATTATTTCTGTGAGATTCATCCATATCACTGCCTGAGTTGTAGTTTGTAAATAACCCATAGGTCAAAGAAGAAAAAAAGTTAGAAAATATTTTAAACTGAATGGTAATAAATATATGACATACAAACACTTTTGAGATGCAGCTAATGCAATACTTAGAGGGAAATTCATAGATTTATATGCTATATCCAAAAAAGAAGAAAGGCTGAAAATCAGAGATTTAAGCCTCCAGTTAAAAAAAACCTAGAAACGGAGCAGCAAATGAAATCTAGGGAGAGCAGAAGCATGGAAATAATAAGGACAAGGGCACAGAAATACGTACAGTGAAGAATATCAACTAAAACAAAAGCTGTTTCTTTGCAAATATTTCCTGTATGTAAGAATTATCCACTTAATTTTTAAATTTTACTTAGCTTTTTGGTCATTTTAATTTTATTTTTAAAATTATCACACAGTGAAATGTAATTTTTTGGAGTGTGTGCAATTCTATGATTAGAGATTCATGTTACCATTTCCATGATCAGGACACAGACCAGCTTTGTTACTATGAAGGCATTCATTCCTTTTGTATCCTAACCCCTGGCAACTACTGATCTGTTCACTGTCACTGTCATTTTTTTCTTTTCCATAATGTCTTATAAATGGACTACTATAATACATAACCTTTTGAGACTGGCTTTTCGCTTAATATATTATGGTAGCTTTAGTATGTGCTCTTTGGAACAAATCAAATCATACAAAGGTGTGTGTGTGTGTGTGTGTGTGTGTGTGTGTGTGTGTGTATATATATATATATATATAAAGAAAAAGTCAATTATCTTCTCTTTCTAGCTTCAACCCCCTCTACTAGAGTAATCAGTCTTTTACAGTTTGGAATTTATCCTTTTATATCTTTCTCTATGTTTATAACATTCTGTGCAAGTATATTTCCACTTATATGGTATTTCTCCTTCTTTTTTATACTATACATACACATATTACACTTTCTTATGACCACTCCTTTAGCTCCCAACTTCTCTATGTTGCATGATATTTCTTGGTCATGGATGTACCATCTGTTATTTATATTTTTCTCAACTGATGCATATTTAACATTTTACCATACAGGTGTTTTAAATTCTGTACAATAGATTGCCTAAGTGATGTTGCTATGTGTGTTTATTAATAGATTAAATAACTTTCTAAAAATCTGTAGCAGTTTTCACTCCCATCAAGAATGTTTGAGAATGTCCTTTTCCATTTACTCTCAACCAGCTCTGGATGCTTTAAATTTTTTTTGCCAGTTTGGTCACAAAGTGACATCTCACTTTTAATTTGAATTTTAAATTTATCTAATACTATTAAGAAATATAAATATATCATATGTTATTAGCCAATCAGATTTCCTCAATTACGAGTTGTCTATATATATATCCTCTGCACATTTTTTAATTCGGTTATTTCTTTTCTATAGGAATTCTTTATATCCTGTGGGTAGTAACCTTTTGACTATTCGCTGTAGTGTAAACTTTAAAAAAATACTTTAATTATAGCTTCTAATTTCATAAAATTCTATTGTTTTTAGTTTTTAATGTGGTTAGATATATTTGTGGTTTTGTTTTTTATAGGCCCTTGGTTTCCTGTTGGTTTTTTTTAACAAAGGTTCATACCACTTCATTGCTATACAAATATTCTAAGTCTTCTTTTTACTGTCTTGCATTTTTATATTTAAACATTTAATCAATCTGGAAATGATTTTTACATGTTTTCAGGTAGGGAGTCTACACTTATTTTCTTCCATGTGGGAGGCCATATTTTCTTTATGATCATTTAATAAATAAACCATCTTTTTCTAGATGAATTGAAATGATACTCAGTTATATATTCAGTTCCTTTATATACTGAAATCTGTTTCTAAACCTTCTTCTCTTCTATCTCTATCTATCCCTGTGCCAAAACGATGTCGATTATAGCAGTTTAAAGATGTTTTGATATATATTAGGAAAATTCCCCTTCACTATCCTGTCTCAAACATTTCTTTCTTTCTTCTTCTTTTTTTTTTTTTGGTGGTTCCCTGGCTGGGAATCAAACCCAGGCCATGGCGTTGAGAGCGCTGAAGCCTTAGCCACTACACCACCAGGGAACCCCCTTCAAAAATTTCTTAACTCTTTTCTGACATTTATTCTTTCATATGAATTTTAAAATTATTTTGTTCTATTAAAAAAATGAAAAGGGAAAACACTTCCAAACTCCTCCCCTGCTCTTTCCCCAGACTGCCTTAAATTTATGTGTTACTTTGAGATAGGTTAACATGGCATTTGTTTTTCCATTTATTCAGGCCTTAAATAAGGCTTATAAATTTTCTCATAAGGGTCTTACACCTTTCTGGATGAATAATTCCTAGGTATCTTATCTTTTTTATTAAAAAATGAATATGATACATATTATTACTAGTTTGGAGAAAACATTTTTGTGTATTTTTCTTAATTCTCTTACCAAATTCTCTTACTAATATTTATTAATTTTGAGTAGAGTCTCTACAACTTTCTGAGACTGTAAATCATGTTTTCTTCAAATAGATACCTTTGTCTTTTTCAGCTTAAAAAATATCATTTTTCTTCCAATTATTTCATTTTTTAACATTATTATTATTCCCTGATGAGTGTGACTAGTAGTAATGTTGTCTTGTTTCTTATTTTAATGGGAATAGAGTTAGTAGAAAATTATCTTATATGATTTTGTTATTGGGCTTTGGTAAATATCTTTATTGTATTTGGATAGTCCTTTCTTTTCCTTATTTCCTTAATTTTGCGTTTGAACTTTCATCCTCTCCTGGCTCCTGGGCAGTTAATCAATTACAGGATTGACTCATGCTACAAACACCTGCCTCTTTCAGCGATCTAGGAGTTTAGGCCCCCAGCCCCCTCCTTCCTTGTGAAGCTGAGCATTACTATCTTCAAAATCTGATCCCTCCGAATGTGCTCAAAGACATGACAATTCCCATGAGCCTCAGGACAGAGGATTAGGCAGACACCATGGGTTTTTGTCCCAGTGACTCCTGGGAAAATGTTTTTTCCCATCCCTGGCAAAGGCTGATGGAAGGTAACCAAGCCGCTGGTTCTCTTCTTTCCTCAGGGACTGGAATTGACATTCCTGTCCTTCTTCTCCTAATCGATGGTGATGAGAAGATGTTGAAGGTATAGGACCCCAGATGCCTGGGTCTAAGGTGGGAAGTGGCTGGGGACCTGGGCCCTGAGTCTTAGGGGAGGAGTGGGCTAGGGATCTGGACTCCAGATGAATCCTCCCTGACCTGACTGTCCCCTATATCTTGTAGAGGATAGAGAATGCCACAGAGGCTCAGCTCCCCTGTCTCCTGGTGGCCGGCTCTGGGGGAGCTGCAGACTGCCTGGCAGAGACCCTGGAAGACACTCTGGCTCCAGGGAGTGGAGGGGGCAGGCGAGGTGAAGCCCAAGATCGGATTAAGCGTTTCTTCCCCAAAGGGGACCCCCAGGTCCTGCAGGCCCAGGTATGAAATTGAGGGCCCAACTCTGAATCCTGAGATGGAAAGGAGCTGGGGACCTGGGCTCCTGGGTCTTGAGAGAAGAGAGTGCTTGGAGTGCTGGATCTAAGGGAAGAGGGTAATGGGGGCCCAGACTTGTAGATGTGAGGGAGGAGGGGCTGGGAGTCTGGACTCCTGGGTTCTGAGAGTAGAGGGTGCTGAGCACCTAGACTATTAGGTTCTGAGGGACTCCTATGTCTCTGTGGACAGGGTCCAGGTGGAGTTGGGCTGGGGATGCAGAATTTGGTATTCTGCAGGTGGATAGGATCATGACCCGGAAGGAGCTGCTGACAGTCTATTCATCTGAGGATGGCCCTGAGGAATTTGAGACCATCGTTTTGAGAGCCCTTGTCAAGGGTAAGACTTGGACCCTCAAATTCCCTCACTCTCTCCGCTGAACTTTGGACACCTTAATCTATCCTCTCTAATCTTTTTATTTTTTCTTTTTATCATTCTCCTTCGCAGTGTTTTTTGGGGCTTTGCATGGTGCTTTTTGAAGTTTTCCCAAGATACTTGTATTATGTTCCAACATTACTTTATTTCTGTTGGACCCATTCATCCATCCTTTACTCCTTTCATCTATCCAACCATCCATCCATCCATCTATTCTTCTATCTATCTATCCACTTGCCCTTCCTTCCTCTTCTATATGCCTCAAATATGTTTTAAGCACTGGGGGGTGAGGGAGTCAGAGATGAACCCAAGCGTTGCCTCCCAGTGAGGAACTCCTGATATTTCACTAGAGGAATGAATGATGAAAACCAAGGTAGGGAGCATGATAGAGGCTGAGGATGGGGCTAGTTTATTCATTCAACAAACATCATCCTAGGCTCCAGAGATTAAAGCAGATCCATTTTTGCTCTCAAGGACCTCAGATCCTACCAGAGTTGTTTGAACACAACCTTAAGTAAAATTTAAGACAAAAGCTTGGGGGTGGAGTTCCCTGGTGGTGTAGTGGCTTAAGGCTTTAGCGCTGGTGCTGTCAACACTGCGGCCTGGGTTCGATTCCCAGCCAGGGAGCTACCCACATACAAAAAAAAAAAAAAAAAAGCTTAGGGGAGGAACTACTGTCAGTAAGGGGAGAAAATTCAAGGAAGTGGTGGAGCTGGTAGAATTTGGATTCAGTAAGATGGGGAGGTGGATAAATAAGTGGTAAGGAAGATTCCCATGGCTCTGTGGGAATGCAGTAGGGAGGGCAGTTTTTGGTGTGAGAGGAGTTTTACAAGGAAAACACCCACTTAGATAAAAACTGCCAAGAGAATAGTATCAATTTATAATGCATGCTCAGCCCCAGGTCCCAACCCCAATTGTTCTCTGAAAGCAGAATTGTTCTCTGTTACTTCTGACTTTGGAGTCAGATAAAGCTGTATTTGAATACCAGCTCTGTCCTTTCTTTGCTATGTAATCTTGAGAAAGAGACTTCCCCTCCCTGAGTCTTAGTTTCTTCCTTTGAAAAATGGAGGAGTGTTGTGAGCCTTGGAAGCAGCTTATAAGCAGTGCCTGGTCCCTGGGTGGGGGCCCAATAAATAGGAGTTCTTCTTAATAAAATTATATTTCCCATGGGACACATCCTTAAATAGAGGGTGACAGTGGGCCAATATGATTCATTTTACAGAAGTTAATGTCTGAGCTTCTTGGGAGAAAGCAGCAGCTCTGTAAGATGTGGTTTGAGGGACTGGTGTTGTAAGTCCACTGCCTGCAGAAGTGGAAGTGATCACACTCTTCTGGGGAAATCGGAGCTGGCTGCATGGCTTGGTGATAGCAGTGTAGAATGGATGAGGTTTCAGCAGCTGAGGAAGGAAGGGGGAAGGGACCAAAGGCTCCTTGAGAGTCTAGTATGAACCAGGCACTGTGTTGAGCAGTTGGGATGCATTTTTGCCCCTGATTCTCCATCCCTTCCTGCAAGGATTGTCTACCCATTTTGTAGATGAAGAAACTGAGGTTCAGAGAAGGGAAAAATGACTTACCCAAGGTTACAGGGGTCAACTTTTTATCCCGCCAGTATCCATGTTCTCTTTCTCCCCATCTCATCTTTTTGAGATATAAGTGAAGTATAGCATTGTATAACTTTAAGGTGTACAACATAATTTTATATACCTATATGTCAGAACATGATTAACACAGTAAGATCAGTTAATACATCCATCACTTCACATAATTACCACTGTTTTTTGTGGTGAGAACATTGAAGATCTACTCTTTCAGCACTTTCAAGTATATGGTACAGTATTGTTAACCATGGTCACCATGCTGTACATTAGATCCCCAGAATTTATTCCTCTTGTATCCTTTGACCACCATCTTTCCATTTCTCCCATCCCCCAGTGTCCATGTTCTTAATCACTATGATAATCTTCCTATGAGTCAATTAAGAGAAACTTCCTATTTCTAATACAATAGCCTTAGATGAAGGGGCACAAGTCTCTTTTAACCTAGGAGACCCGACTGACAAGCAGGCTTTTCAATAAAAAAATAGAGGAGAAGGGGTTTCCCTGGTGGTGGAGTGGCTAGGCTTCAGCGCTCTCACTGCCATGGCCTGGGTTTGATCCCCACTCAGGGAACCAACAACAACAGCAAAAAAATAAAACAAACAAAAAAAAAACAGAGGAGAGTCCTAGAAATTTACCCCAGATTATTGCAGCTCATATTCTTTCAGTGCTCTGGAGGATGCCCTGGGGCCATTTCTATTCCCTCGACTTCATACTGGAAAGGAGCATGGAGAATCAAGGGTTCCATGCTGCCAACTCAGAATGCACCAGTGGCAGTGGCAGGCATTTGCATTTGCTGCCTGCCACAGCCATCTTCTCTTCTGGAAGGGATTTGTGGCTGTTGCCAGGACTTGCTTCGAGCCATGGTGGTGATAAGCCTTGGGGAAGCCAAGCCTACAGGTCTCTTGAATATTAATTCAGGTCTGTCTGACACTCATGCCCACGTTATGGGGTGTGTTTGGGGGAGAGATAAGAGACCCACGTGGATGACAGGAAGCGTGTGGCATGAAGGGAGTGTTGGAGACAAAGCCAGTGAGGTGGGCGGGGCCAGACCACCCAGGACCTTCACTGAGACTTTGTCCTGAGAGGGCTTGGGAAGGCCAAGGTCAGTTCTGTGTATAGAAGGACCTCTGGGATCAGGCAGGGGCAGACTAGAGAGGAGAGGAGAGACTGAGGAAAAGGAAGAAACTGCAGTGATGGTGATGGGACAGGATGGAGCTGGAGCTGGGACTTTGGGGACAGGAAAGGGGAGTAGGCAGAGAGAGTCAAGGGGCTGGAGAGATGGGGCTTGGGACAGATGGCTGTGGGACAAGGACAGCACCTGGGGGTCTGCCTCATTGACTGAATGGACAAATGTTCTGTCCCTGAGATAGAAGACCAAAGGGAAGATCAGTTTTGGGGAAAGACCCTGAGCTCAGTATGGAACATGGTGAGCATGAAGGGCCTAGAGGAGGCCCAGGTGATAAATGATGACATGTTAAGGCAACACGTAATGCAAGATATTATAAATCTTTTTTTCCCCTTCTTTTGAAACTGAAGAAAGTAGGGGAGATTCATAGACTCTTAGAAAATCTCACTCTGAATTTGCTTCTGGGGTTTGAAGAGAAATATAAAGCTGTGTGATTGTAGGCATTTTACTACCTCTTTCTGGGCCTGTGTTTTCTCAGTTCTCAACCTTGGAGGTTACACTGGTTAAGCTGTAGATTTCTCCCAGTTTAGAACTTCCTACCATTATTATTGATAGCAATGCTCCAAAGTGGATACCATGATTATTCCCATTTAATAGATGAGGAAACTGAGGCTCCTGAGATCATTCAGTTGGGTATTGATGGAACAGGGATTGAAATGGCCTCCCAATCCATTGTTCATCCCCAATTCACTAGATTACCTAGTTCCACCATATCAATTTTTGGAGCCACCAAATGAAAGTCCTTCCTTTGCTTTAGGGATAGATGTGGAGCAAGTGGTAACACAAGGAAAAGCTAACTCCACGGCACAAGTGCTCTGAGACCCAGCAGTGTCTAGACTCGGCTTCTCCTTGGATCCACTGCATGCTTCAGGTGTTTCAGGCCCCTGTTGAGCACACACACTTTACATCCATTCAATTGTTGGATCCCACTTTTAAAGGCCTCTTGGTCTTCCTTGCTCATTTTGAGAACCTCCAGGGTCCCTCTAATGTTTGGATTTTTTCCAACCTCATTGTCTGCTCCTTCTTTTTACACATGCAGCAGGTTTCAGGAAATCAGAGTCATTCATGTTTGCAGTCATACCCTGTGTTTTCCTGCACCCAGGTCTTTGCTCAAGCTTTTCCTGCTGCCTTGAAGGTTCTTTTCTCACCTTAGAGGCACACTTCTAAATCCTATCACTCTTTCAAAAGCCCCACCTCAATGCCCATCCTGTACAAGGTTTCCTTGGATCACTCAAACCTCTGTCATTGTAGCCTCCCCTGGGCCCTAATCACATTCTCTGCCCACCTCTGAGGGCACTGATCACTCTGAGGGTAGGTATGTCATTCTGGGACACTTTTTCCTGGAATGAGGTGCTTCAGGGCAGGGACTGTATCCAGTTTCTCTCTCCATCCCTCCCACTGCTTGGTCCATAACCTACCTCAATAAATGTTAAATGAATGAATGATTCCCTTTCCTTCTTCTTGGGGGCTCTAAATCACTGGTTTGCATTCTGTCACTGAGTTGAATGACCTTATGCTTTTAACAGCCTGATTTCTTAAAGATCCCAGACTCTGCCCAATAACACCTCCTTTATATGGAATTTAAGTGTCAGGCACCCCAAATAGAAGCAAAACAGACATTGACCCGATATTCTCACCTTCCCCTGACTCTTGCCTCCTCTCACCCTTGCAGCCTGTGGGAGCTCTGAGGCCTCAGCTTACCTGGACGAGTTGCGTTTGGCTGTAGCTTGGAACCGCGTGGACATTGCCCAGAGTGAACTCTTCCGGGGCGACATCCAATGGCGGGTGAGGGGTCGGGACCTGGGAGTTGTAGATCCTGACAAGGGGGATGTACTTTTGACCCTGCCTTCCGTTATGGGCTGTCCAGCCTTCTCTGATTGTCCATCTGTCCCCATCTTATTCCCTCTCTCCCCATCCATCCTTCTGTCACTTATAGCTCTGTACCCTCATCTCTTGTTTTTAACCTCTGACCTGGACTTCTGTTTGTCTGCTCATCTTTCCCCCCATTCATCTCACCTCTGCCAGTCCGTCCACCTGGAGGCATCCCTCATGGACGCCCTCCTGAATGACCGACCAGAGTTCGTTCGCTTGCTCATCTCCCATGGCCTCAGCCTGGGCCACTTCTTGACCCCGACGCGCCTGGCCCAGCTCTACAGCGCAGCGCCCCCTAACTCACTCATCCGCAGCCTTCTGGACCAGGCATCCCAGGTCGCGGGCACAAAATACCCTACCCTTAAATCCTCTGAGGAGCGCCGCTCCCCTAACGTGGGGCAGGTGCTTCTGATGCTGCTGGGGGAAATGTGTGCACCGAGGGACCACGCCTGGGTCTCCGGGGAAGACCATGGCTGCGTGGAGAGCGTAAGGATCGGGCGAGGCTGGGTGGGAAAGACGCAGAATGACCTGGGGGTGGGGCTACGTCAGGGGGCGTGGCCAGGTAAAGGTTGCGGGTGGTGCGGGGGACTGAACTGGGGTGGGGCTGTTGGCTGGGGCAGAGACAGGCAGGAGTCTGGGGTGGGGCCATTCCTCATCACGCCTCCTTTGCCTGCAGACACGTTTGCTCAGGGCCACTTCTGAACTCATGCTGGATGCTGTCCTGGGACAGACTCCCTGGAGTGACCTGTTCCTCTGGGCACTGCTATTGAACAGGGCTCAGATGGCCTTGTACTTCTGGGAGATAGTGAGTGCTGACTTGATCTCTAATTCTACTCTCTACTGTCCTTTAGTTCTAGGGGATTCCAGTGTCCCCGCAATATGATTCCCTGACCTGTGACGTCACCCTGATTCCTATCCCATCTTTCACTCCTGATATATGACTCCAACTGCTGCTGCTTTCTTTTCTTTTTTCCTTTTTGCATATCATGCAGTTCCTGTAACTTTGCCTTTTCTGTTAACAATATATGACTGGGTATTTTCTCTCATTCATACATGTGAATTAATCATTTTTAAAAAATGGTTGCCTGTACAAGGAAGTTAGATGTTATCCTGGAGCCATTGGGGAGTCATTTAAACGTTGGTACACTTACACCTTACGTACATCATTGTACAGCTGCAGTGTAGAAGGGGACAAAACTAGAGGCCAAAGAAGTCAAGTAAAACAGATGTCACCCCAATAAGTCTAACAATAAAAATGAATTAAAAAAAAAAGAAGGGAGTTCCCTGATGGTGCAGTGGCTTAAGGCTTCGGCGTTGGCGCTGTCAGCGCTGCGGCCTGGGTTCGATTCCCAGCCAGGAAGCTACCCACATACCAAAAAGCAAAAAAAAAAAAAAAAAACAAACAAAATAAATAAATAAATAAAAAAGAAGTCAAGTAAGAAGGTAAAAACTGGGGTCCTCCAAGCAGTCAAGATGAGGGCCTGGACTACAGCTGGTGGGATAGAGGTATTGGGTCACATTTGAAAAGTTTGCGTGTGAAGTTAAAAAAAAGTTATGGGATTCAAAGAGGATCTAAAATAGAGCTTATTTTTATGCCGTAAAAATATCTTGAAAGGATTTCTTAAGCCTTGGGTTGTTTTCAGCCTGTCAGGTCATGGGTTAAATATAGACTTTTTTCATTGAGATAAAATTCATATCACATAAAATGCACTGTTTAAATAATTTAAAATTGTACAATTCAATAGCCTGGAGTACACTCACAATATTGTGCAAACACCACCTCTATCAAGTTTCAGAGCATTTTTATCCCCCAAAAGGAACCCCTATATCCATTAAGCAGTCACTTCTCTTCCCTTTTTCCCCCAGCCCCTGGTAACCACCAATCTGCTTCATATCTCTATGGATTTGTCTGTTCCGGATATTTTATGTAAATAGAATCATGTAATATGTGGCCTTTTTCATTTGACTTTTTTCACTTAGCATAGTATTTTCATGGTTCTCCATGTTGTAGTATGTATCAGCATTTCCTTACTTTTTAGGGTGAATAATATTCCAGTGTAGGATGTACTGCATTTTGTGTATCTATTCAAGTGGTGGACACATGGGCTGTTTTGACCATTTGGATATTGTTACTAATTCTGTCATGAGCGTTGGTGTCTAAGTATTTGTTTCAGTCCCTGCTTCCAGTTGTTTTGAGTACATACCTAGGAGTGGAATTGCTGGATCACATGGTAATTCTAGATGCAACTTTTTTGAGGAACCTCTATACTCTTTTCCACAGGGGCTGTACCATTTTACATTTCCACCATCAGTGCATGAGGGTTCCAATTTCTCTACATCTTCACCAATGCTTATTTTCTCTTTGCTTGTTTGCTTTTATTCATTGTCATCCTAGTGGGTGTGAAGTGATATCTCACTGTGGTTTTGATTTGCACTTCATTAATGATTAGTGATGTTGAGCATCTTTTCACATGCTTATTGGTTATCTATACTTGTATGTCTTTGGAGAAATGTCTATTCAAGTCCTTTGCCCATTTTTAAATTGGGTTGTTTGTCTTTTTTGTTGTTGAGTTATAAGAGTTTTTTATGTGTTTTGGATATTAATTCCTTATTACATATATGATTTGCAGATATTTTCTCCCTTCTGTGGGTTGTCTTTTTGCTCTGTTGATAGAGTCCTTTGATGCATAAAAATTTTAAATTTTGATGGAGTCCAATTTGTCTATTCACTTGCTTATACTTTTGGTATTGCAAAATCCAAGGTCATGAAGTTTTATCCATATGTTTTCTTCTAAGAGTTTCATAGGTTTATAATTATTATATATTATAATTAGTTAACCTTACATGTTAATTCTATTGAGATTCCTTGTATGTAGCGAGTCACTTCTTTCTTGCTGTTTTCAAGATTCTCTCTTTGTTTTTGACTTTTAGCAATTAGATTATAATGTTTCTCAGTCTTTGAATTTTCCTATTTGGAGTTCCTTGATCTTCTTGGATGTGTAAATTCATGTCTTTCATCAAATTTGAAAAGTTTTAGACCATTATATCTTCAAATATTCTTTCTGTCTGTCTTCTCTCTCTTTTTTTTTTTTTTTTTTTTTTGGTATGTGGGTAGTTCCCTGGCTGGGAATCGAACCCAGGCCGCAGCGCTGACAGTGCCAGTGCTGAAGCCTTAAGCCACTACACCATCAGGGAACTCCCTGTCTTCTCTTTTTGAGACTCCCCTTATGCATATATTGGTATGTCTGATGGTGTCCCACAGGTCTCTTAGGGACTGTTTAATTTTCTTTATTCTTTTTTCTTTCTGCACCTCAAACTGGATAATTTCAATTGATCTATCTTCAAGTTCACAAATTCTTTTTCTACCTCCTCAGAGCTGTTGTTGAGCCTGTAAATTTTCATTTCAGTTATCCAGTATTCAGTAGTTTTCAGCTCCAGAATTTCTATTTGGCTACGTTTTAATAATTTCTCTATTCATATTCTCTATTTGGTCAGACATAATTTCCTTGGCTTCCTTTAGTTCTTTATTCATGATTTCCTTTAACTTTTTTGAGCGTATTTAAGACAATTGATTTAAAATCTTTGTCTAGGAAGTCCAATGCCTGAGCTTCCTCAGGGACAGTTTCTATTAATTTCTTTTGTCCTGTGAATGGGCCATACTTTTTTGTTTCTTTGCATGCTTCATAATTTTTTGTTGAAAACTGGACAGTTTTAATATTATACTGTGGAAATCAGCTTACTCCCTCCCTCCAAGATTTGTTTTGGTTTCTTGTGGTTTGTTGTTGTTTGTTTGTTTAGTTAACTTTTCTAAGCTACTTTTGTAAAGTCTATATTCTTTGACACAGTCTCTGTTCTGTTAGCTAGTGGTCAACTAGTGACTTGACAGAGATTTTCTTAAATGCTTGAAGGGAAAAAACTCAAAACTCTACCAGTTTGCAGATTTGCTCTGTGTTGGAGCTGTCTTTTATCACTTAGAAGTGACAGGCTGTTTACAATTCCATCCTAGCCATCACTTCCTGCTTTTGCTACCTAAAGATCAGCTAGAAGTGAAAGCTTAGGGCTTTCTCTAGTCTTTTCTGAGCATCATCCGGTCTTTGTCTTGCATGTAGCCTTCTATATTCCTTGGTACACATGGAGAGCTTTCCAAACCTTGTATTCCTCCAAGTACCTCCTTCCCCAGTTACTTCACTCTCAAGCTGTTCAGGATATCTGTTACTAGCCTAGGGTGTAATTTTTTGCCTCAGGCAGCTGAGGCCAACACTTTTAATGCTTTCAAACACCACCCAGGAAGCCACTTTTGCCTTGGGCAAGCTCCAAGAACAGTGAAACAAAGGCAAGCCCTTGAGCTGTTTCCTCAGGGAGCCACCTGCTAGGTCCACACACCCAACCAGTTACTTAAGAGTAATATCTGAATTGCTCCCTCTGGTACCAAAAACTTACACCTTCAGTGCTGCCACTGAGCTGGGCACTGGGAGTTGGCAGTGGTATGCAGGTTAGTTAAAGTGTCACAGTGCTCTTTTACTAAAATTTAGCAGTTTTTTTCATTAATCATTTTTCTATTTGTTGTAAGTTTTATTAATATTGCAGATTCTAGAATTTTGAAAAAGTTGATTCTGACATATTTTGCCAGCTTATTTGTTGCTTTTATGGAAGAATTGAGTTTTAAAGTTCCCTATTCTGCCATTTTAGGTGACATCTCTAACTGCTTCTTGAGTTGTCTATAACCTCTGATGTCATTCTAACTTCAACCCAGCCCCTCGTCTCAACCACCTCGCTTCTGACATTTTACTTGATGTCTAGTTTCTCCCAGATACATCTACAAACATTACTTTACTTTGGCCTCTCTGTTGACCTTGGATAATTTCTGATCTCTGGCTGTGTCCCTTTCCTTAATCATTCATTTTCTCCCCCCACCCCTTTACCCTTCTGTGAACCTCACTTCAAAATCTGACCTTATTTATGACAACTCTTTTTGTCTTTCCAGGGCTCCAATGCCGTGGCCTCAGCTCTTGGGGCCTGTTTGCTGCTTCGAGTGCTGGCGCGCCTGGAGTCTGAGGCTGAGGAGGCAGCACGGAGGAAGGACCTGGCAGCCAAGTTTGAGGGGCTAGGTGTTGGTGCGTGGGGCGTGGCTGCCTGGGTGCAGGGACAGGGGACTGCCACAAAGTGGATGTGTGTGTCATCTCTACATTCCTCTCATAACCTTGCCCCTTCTCCTTTAATCCCCTTATCTCTCCCCTTACACCATCTCCTTACTCATTTCTCTATATCTCACATACATCCTCTGCCCCTAGACCTCTTTGGTGAATGCTATCGCAACAGTGAGGACCGGGCTGCTCGCCTACTCCTCCGACGCTGCCCATTTTGGGGGAATGCCACCTGCCTCCAGCTTGCCATGCAGGCTGACGCCCGTGCCTTCTTTGCCCAAGACGGGGTACAGGTGAGCATCTGAGACACCAACATCCCAAACAGTCCCCACTTCACTCTGGGACTGGAGGATAAGCCCCTGCCATTGTGGGCAGTGGTCTTGACCAGCCCCTTTCCCTGGAGATCACTTGCCGGAAAGTCTCAGCCCTCTCCCAGAAAAGCTGCTCTTCCCATAAGAAGCCCCTCCCTCTGCCACAGGAAAGCCAGTCTTCCCACAGCAAAGCTTACCTTCCTAAAAAAGTCTACTCCAGATACAGGAATTCCTGATGACTCTCGTAGGTCTTTCCCACTTCCTTAAGAGATCCCTAGTTCTAGGTCTCAACAATAAGAATGACTTCACCAATTACCTAGTGTTTTGGATATCAACAAATGCTGGTTTAGGAAATCCATACTTCCTGTAGGAATTCCTCTCTTTTGGAAGCCCTGCTTGCCCCCATAGTCTCTCTCATCCTGCCCACCTGACATTTGGAATTTTGTCAGTATCCTTAATCTAAATCTGATGGCACAGAGAGTCCCACCGGCAGGTCACGAAGTTCTGCCAACCCAACAGGAAGTGTAGCTTACCCCAACAGAAAGTCCCATCCTCAGCTGTTGAAATGATTTGATTGTCATGTTAAATAATTACCCAGAGTTCTTTGCTTCAAGAGTGGTTAAACTCATTTTGTACCCTTTCCTTAACCTCCCTGTGCCCCATCTGTGAAAAGGAAGGAAATATGAGTACCTGTCTTCTTGGGGGTGTGGTGAAGGTTAGGTGAACTATTCTATGTAAAGTGCTTACCCCAGTATCTGGCATATTGTATTAGTAAATGTTGGTGTTTAACTCTACTAACTAAAACTTGGGACAGGTGGTCTGCACGTTTGACTACTTTCTTCCCCACCTCAATATTTATGGTCCCCACGATGAGCACTTGTCCTGTGTTCTGGAGCTGTGGCCCAATTCTTGCCTGGGATCTTTGGGAGGGGGTTTGGGGAAAGATTCAGGCTCCTAATCCTCTCCACATCCTACAGTCTTTGCTGACGCAGAAGTGGTGGGGGGAGATGGACAGCACCACACCCATCTGGGCTCTGGTTCTCGCCTTCTTTTGCCCTCCACTCATCTATACCAACCTCATCACCTTCAGGTTAGTCCCCTGGGGTTACATTGGCAGGAGAGGGGTACTTAGTTTCTTCTCTCTCTTGTTCACTTCTGGCCACCTTTCTACTCACTCTGTTCAGTGTTTCCCCCTTTTACTCTCTTTCCCTCCCCAGACTGAGGGCGTGTTCTGGGAGGTCAGCTTTTGAGCGGATTCTTTGTATCCATAGGGTCAGTTCCTCTGCTCTCTGGCATGGCTCTGAGGGAAGGTCCCTTTGCAGTGACTCTTAAGGAGGCACCTCTCTGTCTTCCTGCCAGGTCTCTGGGTGAAAAAATTGGATATCTCTTGAGAATTCTGCTCTCTCTCTTCCCCTTATTTCTCACCCTGTGTTTCTCTCCATGCCAGGAAGTCAGAGGAGGAGTCCACACAGAAAGCATTGGACACGGATAGGGCCCTCAATGGGGAAGGGCCTGTCAGGTGAGTGAAACACCAACTCTGTGTGAAGAGAGGCACCCTGGGGAGCTGTAGGAGTACCAAGTACTGGGAGTAAGGCTGGAGGGGAGAACTGGGACTTCAGGAGGTACTGGTTTCAGGCACCCACTGCAGGCACTGAGGAATTTCCCCAAATGCCAAGCTCAAGATTTGGTTCAAGGTTTGGTTTTGCCATCAAGAAGTTCTTCACTGGAAATCAATTTGTTTCACGCTATATGTACTTTCATCTCCATATAACAAATGGAATTGGGTAGATTTGGTTCATTTAGGGATCCTTCACCTGTTTCTTTTTTTCTGACTCCAGGGTCTTTGCTTCTTATCTCTATGTCCTGGTAACCATGAAAGGTATTTTCAAAATCAGGCTTAAGCAAATAAAATAGAATATTTATTAAGCTTCTCATAATTCTGCTTTGTGGGGGTGCTGAGGGACTTGGCTCTAAGTCAAGCAGACCTGGGTTCAAATTCTAAATTTAACTTTGAAAGTGACTTCTTTGAGCCCCAAATTTCTTTTTTAAACAGAAGGTACATGGAAGTTGTCCCTGTGTTAGTCAGGTTAGGTTGAGTAAAACTATAATAACAAAACATCCAGCAACAACAAAAGTTTAGTTCTCACTCACTCTATTTGTGGGTTGGCCAAGGCTTTGACTTATGTGCTCCCTACTTGGGGATGAGTGAGCACCTCCTAGCTGAATTGTTGCTGGTCTTGTGGCAGAGGGAAAAGAGACATTGCTAACCGGGTATTGGCTCTTAAAGCTTCCACATAGAAGTGACAGGTGTCACTTTTGCCTACATTTCATTGGCAAAAGCAAGTCATGTAGGGACTCTGTAGCTCCTAATTATTCCCACTGGGAGTAAACCAAAGTACAATAGACTCTCCGTTAACCGGAACTTAAGCAACCAGCATTCTTTGCTTGTTGCTTGAGTTCAGTTAATGGAGAGTCTACTTACATTTATTCAGCATCTACTAGTTCCTGTGGGTGCTGATTAACTGAGAGTCTCCTGTATTCGGTGAATAGTAATAGGATGTATGACAATGCCTGGTGGAGTGATTAAGAGGATTCATAGAGATAATGTATATTAGGTGTATAACATAGTGCCTGGCACACAGTAAGTGCTCATTTAATGGTAATTATTATTACTACTGCTATTATGAATACATCTATTACTTATTTTGTTGAATGGAGTGTGTGTGTGAGTTGTGTGTGTTTGCATGAATCTAAGTCTGTGGTTATAGAGAAACAGAGGAAGAGGCCCACATTTATACTCACCTTTGCAAGCCCTCATCTCTACTTTAGCCACACAAAAAGGAAGGGAGAGACTTTGCCCCACAATATTCCAGAAATAAAAATGTTTCTGGGAATTGTTAGGAACATGATCAGACTGACAGAAGTCTGTAAAATCCACTACACACTGTGTGAAACAAGTCAAATTTAAATACAGTAGACTCTCAGTTAACCGGCACCCATGGGGATTATTAGATGCCAGGATAAATGTAAGTAGACTCTCCATTAACTGGAACTCAAGCAACCGGCAAAAATTTTTACAGTAGATTCTTTGTTAGTTTCCAAAAAAAATGTATACACATTGTAAGCGATGTTATCTACATATTACTTCAAAATTGTATTGAATTATTGTATCAATGTGTAGTATGATGTTTTCTCAAAAGATGGCATTTATGAATGCTATCGTCACTGTGCAACAGGCAGGACAGTCAAAGAAAATGGAAGAAGCATGGTTGTTCTTCGAGGGGTGCAAGTCCATTTTGAAGTGGTATTTGAAATTTGAGAATGTTGTATGAGTTTCCCTTATGTTCTCTTGACTTAACACCGCTTTACTTCTACTTGTGGGGGATCTTAAAAGATGTGGTGTATCATAGAAAACCGGCTACACTGGTCTTATTTCAGGAAGAAATTGCAGTGGCATGCACAGAGATACAAGTGGGCACTTTGGTCAGCATTTTGCTCAAGCAGTAGTTCACCCTAATCCGAAGTGTCTGGATTCTGATGGTAACCACTATGAGCACCTCTTGTCATTGCAGAAGTCAAACATGACTTATGTTAATCTTTTGTTATTGGTATGTATTGAGTATTACAATTTTAATAGTTTTTCCCTTTCTTAAAATGTGTATACATTTTTTGGCATCCTCTGTATGTATAGATTTTTTTCTGAGACAATGCACAAATAATGCAAAATATTTGTCAAGATAGAAAACCGAGAAAAAAATTTGGACCACGGAAAAAGGTTGGATAGAAGGCCCCAGTGTCAGTATCAATAGTAATGTCCTTGCCTAGTGATTTCCTAGCGTCTTCACCATATGAGGGTGATGGTGACAATGACAGTAGCCAATGTTATAGAACACTTAGAGTGGGCAGCCATTTTATTACTAAGTCCTTTGGAAAATCAATTCATTTAATTCTCTCAACAACCCTATGCAATAGAGCTTATTATTATCCCCATTTTCAAGATGAAGTAACTGAGGCCTTAAGTCACTCACCTTAGGTATATGACTGGTAAGTGGTAGAGCTGGTATTTGAACCCAGATCTTCTGTATGTCTGAATCTTTATGGCTCTTAGTCACTGTGGAGAGCCACCTTCATAGAGAGCTCTGTAAAAAGACAGATCCTTGGCTTCTTTCATAGGGAGGCTTGGGGATGGGTCCGGGAATCTGTCTGTGGCCTGGCTGTGGGTGATTCAAGATGGCAGTTATTAGGAATCATTCTGACTCACCACATGTTCTTATTACCAGGACCTGCAAAGGATGAAATGGGAAATACTATGGCCATGCCTCTTTTATCAGGGAGCTTGGCACCTCCCTGCCTCACACTTTCTTTAGCTTTTACTGTTCTTTCTGCCTATTTTCTTTAGAACAGCTCTATTGGAATAATTCACATACCGTTCAATTCGCCCATTTAAGGTGTACAATTCAATGGTTTTTAGTATGTTCAGAGTTATGAAGTCATCACCACAATTAGTCTTAAACCATTTTCATCACTGCAGCAGCAAACTTTATACCCATTCAGTCACACCCCACTCATCTCTCCCCAGAGCCCCTTAGGCAACCACTAATCTACTTTCTGTCTCTATAAATTTGCCTGTTCTGGGCTTTTTTTTTTTTTTTTTTTTTTATAAACAGAGGCATACACTATGTGACTTTTTATGACTGGCCTCATTTACTTAGTATCATGTTTTCAAGATTTATCCCCATTGTAGCATATGTCAGAGCTTTATTGCTTTTTATTGCTGAATAATATTCCATTGCCCGGAGAAACCACATTTTATTTATCTATTCAACAGTTGGTGGATATTTGCGTTGTTTGCACTTCTGGGTTATTATTTTCTGCTTGGTTTACAAAGAAAGGACAGCCTATAAACCAGTTTGTTAGCTTTCTGAACATATTAGTAGTAGTTATTCATTTTGGTGTTTTTAATTTGAGGTCAGAATTAAGAGTCAGGATGAAATTGAGACAGAGGATCAGAACTCACGCAAGAAGGGTCAGAGATATGAGTGGATCGAAGGGGTCAGAATTTGGAAGTCAAATATGGCTGTATAGTCAGATATCAGATGTGGAGAAGAAAAAGTTATATAAGAAAACTGGGCTGGATAATCTGATCTCAGAATCTGTGAGTCAGAGGATAATAATATCCTGGGACCGAGTTGTCAAACCTGGAGAGCCAAAGTCATGAAAGTGAGGGGGTCACATGTCATATTTGAGGTTCAGAGGTCAGGTGGATGGTCCAAGGTCAGACATAGAATGAGAAGTTGTGAAGGTAAAAGAAGAGGTACTAGGAGACAAAGCCAGGCAAGGCTCAGAGGTCAGAAGGTGGAGGAAGTCAGAAGTGCAAGGTAAGCAGTCTGGATGGTAGGAAATTTCAGAGGTCTGAGGTTAGATACAGGAGTCAAAAGTCAAGGGGATGATGGACCTCAGACTTAGTTTCATGTCAGGCAGGGTCAGAAGTCATGAAGGTGGAGCAGGTCATGTGAAAGGTTAGAGGTCTTGTTAATGGTGAAGTTCAGGAGTTCAGAGGTCAGGTTGAACCATCTTTCCTTTCCTCTCTTTCCTCCAGGCCAGGAGACCCCCTGGAGAAGATGCCCTTGGGCATGATGAGTCAGCCCAGCCATGGGGGCTGCTCTCCACACCTGTGCCGCTGGCCCCAGTTCTGGGGGGCGCCGGTGACAGCCTTCATGGGCAACGTGGTCAGCTACCTCCTCTTCCTGTTACTTTTTGCCCGAGTGCTGCTTATCGACTTCCAGCCCACGTCACCTGGTGCCCTGGAGCTGTTCCTGTACTTCTGGGCCTTTACCCTGCTCTGTGAGGAGTTCCGCCAGAGCCTGGGGGGAGGCTGGGGTAGCCTGGCCACGGGTGGGCCTGGGCCAGCCCCCTGTCAGGCCCCGCTGCGCCGTAGGTTTCACCTCTACCTTGCTGACACCTGGAACCAGTGTGACCTGGTGGCCCTCACCTGCTTCCTCGTGGGCGTGGGCTGCCGGTGAGTTCCCCTGTGGCCTTCAAATCCCTGGCCCCATAGCAGCTAATACCAAATCTTCTCATTCTTTTTTTTGTTTTTTTCCCCTTATGCCCACCTTCACCATGTGACCAGCTGCCAAAGTGGAAACCGGGAGGGCCTCATTCTTTTTTTTTTTTTTTTTTGTAGTATGTGGGTAGTTCCCTGGCTGGGAATCGAACCCAGGTCGCAGTGTTGACAGTGCCAGCGCCGAAGCCTTAAGCCACTACACCACCAGGGAACTCCTCATTCTTAAGAAACAAACAAAACCTTCTTTATTGAAAGTATAGCATAGGAGTTCCCTGGTGGTGTAGTGGCTTAAGGCTTCGTCGCTGGCACTGTCAGCGCTGCGGCCTGGGTTCGATTCCCAGCCAGGGAGCTATCCACATACAAAAAATAAATAAGTAAATAAATAAAAGTTGGATCTTACTTTAAAAAAAAAAAAAAAGAAAAAAAAGTATAGCATAAAGATGGTCTAGAAGCAGTTTTCTCACACATGGATATCTGGTTTCAGGAATGATAGGATTAAAGTAAGAATTCCACCATTTCTGCTGCTGTTTATTCTAGATCTAGAGGCTACTAGATGTTTCTCTGAGCCCCCAAAATTGGCCCTTTTCAGCATCACTCTTCCGGCTGAGCTTAGTATCTTCCCTCCACACCAACCCAAATGTTGGGTGCCACCCTTACTACCTCCCTCCTCTTCCTCTGCAGCCTGAAGTCCCAGGCCCTGTTTTCCTGCCCCCTGACTCTCTGTTCCACCCCCTCTCCATCTGCACTGCCTCCTCTTCCACCTGGACCCTCACCCCAGCCTCCTGGACTCCAGGCTTTTCTCTTCAGTTCATCCCCACAAGGCTTTTTCTACACCCAGATCTGACTGGTCCCTCCCTTCCCCAGCACCCTGGACAGAGCCCAAGCCCCTCAACCTGGCATTGGGGCCCTGCCTGGTCTAGGCCTGCCCTTATGTTCAGGGCTGTCTCCTAATTTCTTTCTCTTTTTGTCATCTACACTCCAGCCTCTCTGAAAGCGGCTTGCAGTTCCTTCATTGTGGGGACAGAGACTTTGACCTTGGTCCTAGATATTTTGAGTCTGCCTAATTACGGATTTATAATCAGAATTTTACCAGTACTGACAAATTCTTATCAAGGCAATATTTTCCAGTTGCTTGAAACTTCCTTAGTCAATTTTATATGTAGGGCAGTTAAACTAGCTCCAATTTATCTTCATTTCCAGTTTCTGAAATTATTTTAACATGGTTAACTATGTTATTGTCTGTATTGAATTTGGCCATAATCTAGGGTCTATCTGTGTGAGTTTTACTTTGTGGACTTTATTTCTTTATGTTCAGTGTTTCTGGGTCAAATGTCATAGATTCATGTTGTGTCAATTTTTTAGTCCATAAAAACCTTGACTGTTTCTGCTGTTTCTTAGCTAATTATAAAAAACAAACTGTGGAATTCTCCACATATATTTTCTGCTGCCAAGACTGGGATGTATAATATTAGCTCATTTCCTACATAGTTTCCAGATCATACTATGTGGTGCCCAGAGAGATGGCAGAGAGCACGTCATAACATCCTTGGGGACAAATTGTCTTGTCTTTGAGTCTTGTTACATGTTGTTCCCCCTTCCTGAGACAATTTTCCCCCATCTCTTTAGCCAAGCCAACTCCTACACTTCTTTTGGGACTCAGCTTTGCTGTCTGTCTCTGGAAGCCTTCCTTTATCCTTCCTAGATTCAGGGTCCTTCCTTGGTGTTCCCCTAATGTCCTGAGATTATTCTGAATATGGACTGTACTGTCTCTTCAAGTCATGTCTGTCTCAGCTCCCAGCAACTTAAACCATCTTTGAAATATAGTATCACCAAATAAATGCAGAAATATATCCTCATTGAACAAGATTAAGCAAATGAAGAAGGACATAGAACAGAAACCTATGATTTTCCTAAATCTTTTCAAGCATCCTAACTTTCTCAGCAGTTATCTCCATCAACAATTTGGTGCACATCCTGCTTGTTCTTTTTCTATGCACTGAAATAGATATATATACACATACTTCTTTTATACACAGATGACATTATATTTCATGTATTCTTCTGCAGTTTTTTATGTTTCTCTACAATATATCCTGACTTTCTTTCTATATGCTGTACTCCTTGAAAATGTTGCAGTAGATTCCAGAAGGGATTTTAGCCATTATTGCATAGAGATCAGACAAGACAGAATTTAATGAGTGAATGAATTCCTTTCATAAGGCAGTGAGACAAAAAATGATGAACTTCAAGAGACAGAAATTAGGCCAAAATTTTCTCCACAAAGTCTCTCTCATTTTCCATTCAAAATAACATGAAGTTATAATCAGAAACTAGCTACTCTGAGTCCAGTACTCTGCTTTTTCTTAATTTTTTTCTTTTTTATAAAGTCCTAGCAGTTAGGATACTGCTCCTTTTGAGGAAAGCAAATGAAGTACTTTGTGGATACAACCTAGTGACTATTTATAAGGGATGAAGGGACATGATACCCCCTTCTATAATCTGGATGGTTGACATTAATACCTTCTACTCTTTTCTCAATTGACACACTGAGAAGCATGCTTCTTCTATGCTGTGTTAGAAATGCTATTATACCAAGTAATATGACATGAATAATTTATTCCAACAGCAAGATAAGACAGTTTTGCAGAACACTATGCTTCTTTTTATCTGTTGTATTTTATGGTTTTTGGTTTTTGGTTTTTTGTTTTTCATGTGGGTAGTTCCCTGGCTGGGAATCTCTTGTATTTTATATAAGGTATCTTTTGAGATGACAGGTAGGTTTAAGACCATGCGCTATCATGTTCTAAGAATACCAGTGGTGTTTTATTTTATTTATTTATTTATTATTGTTAGACTTATTAACAATACTGGGGTGACATTGGTTGGCAAGAATTACATATGCTCCAGGTGTACAATTACCAGTGGTATTTTAGACATTTTTGTGAAGCTCTTTGTTTTGTAGGGGTTAGAAGAATTATTACATTGAGAAAAAAATCCAAAGATCTCTGCTTACAATGGAGAAATTTCTAGTGATCTTCACAACAGCATGGATGAATCATTTTGTTTTTTGCCAGTCACTTCCAGATGGACATTTTGGTTGTTTCTAATACTTTATTATTCCAAAGTAATAAACGTTTACATCCCAGATTTAAACTTGGGGAGTTGAAGGGTACATATATTCTTGACTCGGATAGATTGCCTTGTAAAATAGCTTCACCTATTTACACGCCCACCATCAAGATAAGAGAGTGCCCCCTTGAGGACATGATTGACAATACCTGATATTTTCAAGCTTTAAAATTTCATAGCTCTCAATTTAATTTTGACATTTTTTTGCCAATCTAATGAGTAAAAATTACCTCTCCTTTTCACATTTATGCATCCCTGACTACTAGTTAGTTTGGACATCTTCTCATGCATAGCTCATGGCGACAGGTACTTCTATTAGTTGTCTTTTCATATCCTTTGCCCCTACTTTTAAAAATGTATTATGTATATTGATCTCTTGCATATGTATACTTTTTGGTAAGTGTTCTCCTTAAACTGTGGATCCTAATCCTTGGTAGTTTTGTTCTAAATATCTTCTCACAGTCTGTAGCTTATCTTTTCACTTTTTTCACATTCTTTTATTCTGTAACTTTTCATTTTGTTTTTGTTTTTTGTTGTTGTTGTTTTGTTTGTTTGTTTTTGTATGTGGGTAGCTCCCTGGCTGGGAATCAAAACCAGGCCACAGCACTGACAGTGCCAGCGCCGAAGCCTTAAGCCACTACACCACCAGGGAACTCCCTCATTTTGAAATAACTCAAAACTTATAAAAATGTTGTAGAGACAGTACAAAGAATTCCCATACACCTTTCACCCAAATCCTCCAAATGTTAATATCTTACATTATCAAAACCAATAAATCTTATTCAAGTTTCACCACTTGTTCCACTGATGTCCTTTTGCTGGTCCAGCGTCCCATGTTGTCTTTGGTTGTCATGTCTCCTTCATCTTCTCCAATCTGGGGCTGTTATCTAGTCCTCCTTTGGCTTTTATGACTATAACACTTTTAAACAGTCTGGACCAGTTATTTTGTAGAATTTGCCTCATTTGGGTTTGTGCAATGTTCCCTCATGATCAGATTTAGGTTATGCGTTTTTGGCAGAAGTTTTTGTCTTTTTCTGTCTATCATATTTATGTTATCTTTTGATGCACAGAAAATTTATATTTCAAAGTAGACAAATTCATCAATCCTTCTTTTATTGTGATTCTGCATCCTGTAGATAAGACTTTTTTTATGAGACATCTTATCCTATCTCAAGTTCATGAAGAAATTCTGTATTTTCTTTTGAATATTTTAATGCTGTACCTTTTACTCTAGGTTTTTAATTCATTCAGAGTTTATTAAGTACACAATAATGCAAAATGGGGATATAATTTTTATCTTACCCAGAGAGATTGATGTGATTGGCCATTTGACCTTTCTCTGAATTGTGTGTTGGCCTTTATCTTCTTTCCAGTTAGGTCATTTGTTTTCTGATTACTGGTTTGCTAGAACTCTCTATAGTTTGCCTTTTATAGATTGGACAAATATTTCAGCAGTTTTTCCAATTTAATTGTTACAGGGACCTCCCAACATTTTGCTAAGACCATTGTTCATGCAGCTATTATTTAATGGGTGCCAGCACACTGCCCAGCCCTAGTGGGCACTGTGAAATCTGAGTACATCACGGGTAGATCACAGGGTCCGGGTTCTGACTCTGAGGAGGCCACAGCTTCATCTGAAGCCTGGTGGTGGAAGTATGAGGGTTTTCCTTTGCACCCTGTGACCCTTGAGTGACCCCTGTTGTGTCTCCTGACACCCTAGGCTGATCCCGGGCCTATATGAGCTGGGTCGCACGGTCCTCTGCCTTGACTTCATGGTCTTCACGCTGCGCCTGCTGCACATCTTCACGGTCAACAAACAGCTGGGGCCCAAGATCGTCATCGTGAACAAGATGGTGAGGGGAGCATGGCCTGAGTGGGTGGGGCCCGAGGAAGAAAGGGGCGTGGTCGAACTGGGAGTGGTGAAGTCAGACTTGGTTTCATCTTCCTATCCTGCAGATGAAGGATGTATTCTTCTTCCTTTTCTTCCTCGGCGTGTGGCTTGTTGCATACGGCGTGGCCACGGAGGGGCTCCTTAGGCCCCAGGATCAGGACCTCCCGAAAATCTTGCGCCGTGTCTTCTACAGACCCTACCTGCAGATCTTCGGACAGATCCCTCAGGAGGACATGGATGGTAAGGAGGGATGAGAGAGCCTAATACCCCTTCTCTCTGTCCCCCATCCCTGAGTTTCTGTACCCTTCTAAGTCTCTATTTCTGTCTGTCTGCATCTCTGAACAGGGCATCCCACCCTTTCATCCCTATGGGACTCTGTCCTCTTCTCTCCATGTCTCTGTTCCCTGTCTCTATGTCTCTGACTTCTCCTGTGTCTCTCCCTTTCACTTTCTGGAATTCTGTCTGTCTGTCTCTCTCTCTCTCTCTCTCTGATCCCCATGCTGCTCTGGATTTCTGTCTTCATTAGGTCTCTGTCTTTCTGGCCCCATTTCTGAGTATCTCCCTTCACAGTGGCCCTCATGAAGCATGACAACTGCTCATCAGAGCTGGGCTTTTGGGCACGCCCATCTGGGCCCCAGGCAGGCTCCTGTGTCTCACTTTATGCCAACTGGCTGGTGGTGCTCCTGCTCGTCATCTTCCTGCTCGTGGCCAACATCCTGCTAGTCAATCTGCTCATTGCCATGTTCAGGTGAGACGCTGCCCTCCATGATCTAATGTCACCCATCATGACTCTTGACCCTAGCATGACTCTTGATCCCAGCCTAACCCTTGACCCCAGCATGATCTTGATCTCAGCCTAATCAATACTATCTTTAATACCTGAATTCTGACTCAAATCTAGCGCTGGCTTGTCCTCAGACCCAGCTAGACTCTACTCCTGACCTGGACTTTGGACTCTGATCCTCTCCTTGAGCCCAGGCAGAATGAATAAAAAACTTTTTACTGTGGTAAAATACATATAACATAAAATTTGCCATTTTAAGTGTATAATTTAGTGGTATTATATTCTTAATGTTATACAACCTATTGTATTTGCACTATTGTGTCAGCACTATTTCCAAAACATTTTCATCACTGCTAACAGGAAGTGTGTACCCATTAAGCAGGCAGTATCTCCTCATTTTCCCCTCTCCTCAGTTCCTGGTAACCTCTAATCTATTTTATATCTTTATAAATTTGCCTATTCTAGATGTTTTGTGTAAGTGGAATCATACAATATTTGTCCTTTTGTGTCTGGTTTATTTAATCTAGCCTAAAGTTTTCAATGTTCATCCCTGCTGTAGCATGTGTCAACACTCCATTCCTTTTTTACGTCTGAATAATATTCCATTGCATTGATCTGAGACATTTTGTGTATCCATTCATCTGTTGATGGAAATTTGGATTGTTTCTGTCTTTGACTATTGTGAAGGATGTTGGTATGAACGTTGTTGTTCACATATATGTTTAACTCTGTTTTTATATCTTTTGGTTGTGTTTCTTGAACAGAATCCTGGGCCATATGATAATTCTATGTTTTGCTTTTTGAGGAACCATCAAATTATTTTGTAAAGCAGCTGGAGCATTTTACTTCTCCACTAACAATATGCGAGAGTTCCAATTTCTCCATATTTCTGCCAACAGTTATTCTTTTCTTTTCAAAAGGTGTAGCCATCCTAGCTGGTATGAACTGGTTATTACATTGGGGTTTGGATTTGCATTTCCATTATGACCAGTGATATTGAGGATCTTTCCATGTGCTTATTGCCCCTTTGTATATCTTTGGAGAAGTATCTATTCAAGTCATTACCCATTTTTAAATTGGGTTGTCTTTTTCTTGTTGCATTGTAGTGATTCTTTATATATTTTGGATATTAAATTTGTATCAGATATATGATTTGCAGATATTTTCTCTCATTCTGTTGGTTGTCTTTTTCTTTCCTTGATACTATCTTTTGATGTGCACAAGTTTTAAATTTTGATGCAGTCTAATTTATCTATTTTTTCTTTTGTTGCTTGTACTTTTGGTGTCTTATCTAAGTACCCATTGCCAAATCCAAGGTCATGAAGATTTACTCCTATGTTTCATGGTTTTGTCTCTTATATTCAGTTGCTCCATTTTAACTTAATTTTTGTATATAGTGTGAGGTTTTGTGTATATAGAGGACCAACGTCATTTTTTTGCATGTGGAAATCTACTTGTTTAGGACTATTAATTGTAGAGGCCATTCCCCACCCCCCAACCCCCCACTGAATGGACTTGGCACTTTGAATCAACTGACCATTATGTTAGTTTCCTAGGGCTTCCCTAACAAAAGAACCAAAAAGTGGATGGCTTTAAATTATAGAAACTTACTGTCTGACTGTTCTCAATAAACTAGAAGTCCAAAATTAAGGTATGGACAGGGTTGGTTCCTTCTGAGGGCTGTGAGAATCTGTTGCATGGCTCTAAGCTTCTGGTGGATTTCTGGCAATTTTTGACTTGTATATATACATCATTGCAATCTCTTCCTTTATATAGTTCTCCTTGTGTGCATGTCTATGTCCAAATTTCCCCTTTTTATAAGGAGACTAGTCATGTTGGATTAGGGACCAACCCTAATAATGTCCTTTTAAGTTTTTGCCTTTGTAAAGATCTTATTTCCAAATAAGATCACATTCTGAGGTATTGGGGGTTAGGATTTCAATACATCTTGAAGGGGCATAATTTGAGCCATAACACTCATAGATGTATGGATTTACACATATTCTTAGACTCTCAGTTGTATTCCACTGGTTGATAGGTCTGTCCTTATGCCAGCACCATACTGTTTTGATTTTGTAGCAAATTTTGAAATTGGGAAGTGTGAATCCTTCAACTTTGTTCTTTTTCAAGATTGTTTTGGCTATTCAGGGCCTCTTGAAATTCCATATAAATTAGAGGATTGGCTTTTCCATTTCTACAAGAAAGGCTATTGGAATTTAGATAGGGATTACAATTGAATTTGCAGATTGCTTTGGGTAGTATTGACATCTTAACAATGTTAAATCTTCATATTCATGAACACAGGATGTCTTACCATTTATTTAGGTCCTCTTTTATATATCTCTCAGCATTGTTTTGTAATTTTCAGTGCACATGTCTTTCACCTTCTTGGTTAAATTTATTCATAGGTGCTTTATTCTTTTAGATTCTATTGCAAATGGAATTGCTTTCTTAATTTCCTTTTTGGATTATTCATTGCAGGTATATAGAAACACAATTGATTTTTGTTGATATTGTGTCCTGCAATCTTGCTGAATTCATTTATTAGCTCTAGTAGCTTTCTTGTGATTCTCTGGGATTTTCTATATATGAGATAGTGTCATCTGTGAATAGAGATAGTTTAACTTCATTTCCATTTTGGATGACTTTTCTTTCTTTTTCTTATGTAGTTGCTCTGGCTAGGATTTCCATATAGTGATGAATAGCAGTGGTGAATGTGAACATCTTTGTCTTGTTCCTGATCTTAGGGGAAAGCTTTTAGTCTTCATTGAATGGTGTTGTTTGTTTGTTTACATCATGAATGGGGGTTGGTTTTTTCCAAATGCCTTTTCTGTGTTTTGTGTCAATTGAGATGACCATGTTTTTTGTTTTTTGTTTCTTTTTACCTTTGTTTAATTAACAGAGTGTACTACATTGGTTGATTTTTATATGTTGAACCATCCTTGCATTCCTGGGATAAATCCCACTTGGTCATGGTGTATAATCCTTTTACTATGCTCCTGAATTGGGTTTGCTAGTATTTTGTTGAGGATTTTTGAATGTATATTCATAAAGGATATTGATCTATAATTTTCTTTTTTTGTGATGTTGATATTATGATATCATGGTAATGCCAGCCTCATAAAATGAGTCAGGAAGTCTTCTCTCATTAGTATTTTGGAAAAATTTGAGAAGTATTGGTGTTAACTCTTTTTTAAATGTTTGGTAGAATTCACCAGTGAAGCTATCTTGTCCTAGATTTTGTTGTTGTAGGGACAATTTTTGATTAGTGATCATTTTATTTATTATAGGTCTTTTGAGATTTTCTATTTCTTCCTGAGTCAGCTTAGGTAATTTGTGTTTCTAGGAATTTTTCCATGTCATCTAGGTACCTATTTTGTTGGGATACACTTTTTGCTAGTATTCTCTCATAATCCTTTTGATATCCACGAAGTTGGTAGTAATATCCTCATTTTTATTTTTGGTTTTAGTTATTTGTGTCCAGGCTGGCTTTTTTTTTTTTTTTTTTTTTTTTTTTTTTTTTTTTTTTTTTTTTTTTTTTTTTTTTTTTTTTTTTTTTTTTTTTTTTTTTTTTTTTTTTTTTTTTTTTTTTTTTGTGGTTCCCTGGCTGGGAGTCGAACCTAGGCCGCGGCATTGTCAGCGCTGAAGCCTAGCCACTAGCCACCAGGGAACCCCAAGGCTGACTTTTGAACCTGACTCCAACCTCTGCCCTAATTCATGACACCATCTTCAACTCGACCTCTGATATCTGACTTTTGGTTCTCCTAACCTAACTGCTAATTGCATTCTATAATAACTTCTAACTTCATTGAACCTAACACCTGCATGCTGCCTTGGATTTCAAACATACTGCCTGACATCTAATCTTGATCCACCGCCCTTGTCTGGGCTTTGATCTATGGTGACTTCTGGTCCCCACAGCTACACCTTTGGCAAAGTACAGGGCAACAGCGACCTCTATTGGAAGGCACAGCGCTATAGCCTCATCCGGGAATTTCACTCTCGGCCTGCGCTGGCCCCACCCTTCATCATCATCTCCCACGTGCGCCTCCTCATCCAGCGATTGCGCAGGCACAGGGCCCGCTTGCCATCCTCCCCGGACATGCAGCATTTTCGTGAGAGCGGGTCTTGGCAGAAAACCCAAGGGGCGGGACCTGGAGAAAAAGAAAATCAGGATAGGCTGGAGAGGATGCTCCAAAGCACCAGTGGGCAGGGCTTAGGCTGTCAGGGGGTGTGTGGTCTGGGAGAGCACACTCGGGTTTTGGGTGGGGAGGCTGGGTGTGGGAGAGGGCGTGGCCCAAGGACGGGCAGCCCCTTTGAGTCTGTCCTGACCCTGCCCTCCAGGGGTCCACCTCTCTAAGGAAGCTGAAAGGAAGCTATTGACATGGGAGTCAGTGCGAAAGGAGAATTTCCTGCTGGCACGTGCGAGAAACAAGCGAGACAGCGACTCCGAGCGTCTGAAACGCACCTCGCAGAAGTGAGGGCGGGGCTTCTGGCCTCAGGGGCGTCTCGCATGACTTAGATTGGGCAGAGAACGGGCTGGAGTTTGCAAAGCACCGGGCTGGAGGTGGAGCCTGAGGGGGTGGGGTCCTGGAATGCTCGGGAGAAAAGCAGTGCTGCAGGGGCCCGGCTTCTGAGGTAGGTGGGGCTGCTGGGCTGCTGGCAGAGGCCTAAAACCCTGGCTACCCAGGGTGGACACGGCTTTGAAGCAGCTGAGACAGATCCGCGAGTACGAGCAGCGTCTGAAAGGGCTGGAGCAGGAGGTGAGGACCCGGAGCCAGTCTTGGGAGGTGTGGCCAGGCTGGGGACAATGTAGGTTTCCATCTGATCCCCTGATGTCTTCCTTGCATCCCAGGTCCAGTACTGTAGCCGTGTCCTGGGTTGGGTGGCCGAAGCCCTTAGCCACTCTGCGTTGCTTCCCCCCGGTGGGACCCCGGCCCCAGCCCCTCCTGGGCCCAAAGGTCAGTGTGTAGGGTCTACCTTTGTGTATTTCGGCCTCTGTCATTACCTACTTCTGTGTTCCTGCTTTCTGGGTCTCTGTTCCTCTCTCTCTCTCTCTCTCTTTTTTTTCTTTTTCTTTCTCTTTTCTATTTTTCTCTTTCTCTGCCCTTTCTTTGTCCTGGCTTACTCTCTTAATTTCCTGTGGGCTTTTCATGAGTCTTTCCTCCTCCCTTCTTTTGCCAGTCTCCCATTTTTCTGTCCTCTTTATGCCCACCACTTGTTCTCTCTTCTCTCTTTCCCCAGACTGAGCCCTGCTGGCAGACTTCAAGGAGTAGCCCCCATGGGGAGTTTTTGATCCCAGAGTAAGGCCTAGCTGGCCCTGAACTCCTGAACCTGGTGGCCTTGTCCTTGAGGTGGGCCCCATGCCCATGGACTACCACCTGGGCTGCTGTTGGGACCATCACAGGGAGTATCAGCCATGTGAACCACAGCAGGCCTGGCCTCTCCCAGAACCAGCCCCACTCTGGGAGGATCATCTTCTAGAGCCCAGGCATGGTCTCGCTGAAGGTCCTGCCACTGTCTGCTGGGCAGGAGAAGGCTGTAGGGTCCTGGGGGTACAGAGACCATAGACTCCACTTACATGCTCCCCACACTGGGGAAATAAAGCCATTTGAGAGCAGTAAGGTCTGGATGCTTAATTTTTGGGAAACTGATCGATATCTAGATTCTTTTGGGATGGGGGCTGGAGCTGGGGGTGGGTTTGGAGTCCTTCATTAGTTTGCTGCTGTATTTCAGATATCTCAGGGTCTGTTCCCTCCTCTCAGCCCCACTATTCCTGTCTGACTCAGACCTAGCCCATCTTGTCTGCACTATTTTCAGGGCTCTCACTTCAGTGAAATAAGAACCCCAACCATCTGCACCTCCCTAGTTCTTACTTTACAGTGGAAAAAGAACTCAGTGATAAAAGCAAGTTATTTCCTGGAGTGGGGATGAGTGGGCGCTGTGTACATCTGTTTTGGCACAGGGGAACACATGATGCAAATTTGAGTAGATAACTGCATATGTGTCTTTAAAAAGTCTAATTAGTGGAAAATTACAGGCCACACATGCATGGAATTGAAGCAAATGTGCATCATTATACATGCAATTCAACTAAACAACCCATAACAAACTAAACTGGTAATGACAAGGCTGAACTGACAGCAATTATTAGTTAAATAGCAAGAAAGCCACCAATAACTAACACATCCAAAAATCAAAACCAAACATCCCTTCTCCAAGTAGGAGGATTTCCAGCTATCTGCCCCTTTGGGCACAGAGTAGCTTTGAAATATTGCCAAGTGTTGTGTCGCAACCAGATTTCTCTGGAAGATGCTGAATTAGTTCTCACTAGCCCAAGTAGTAATGACAACGCTAATGACAATGGTGGCAATAACGACAACAGCTAACACATACATGGTGCAATGTGTCTGGCATTGTGTTAAATGCTTCACACGTATTGAATGGATGAGTTCTCATGACAACCATTTAAGACAGGTACTAACTCCATTTTGCAAATAGGGAAATTGAGGCACAAATAAGTGACTCACAGTAGGTCACACAGCTAGAAAGTAGCCTAGTTTGAATAGAAATCTAGGCAGTCTAGATCCAAAGCCCTTGGAATGCACTAATTTGTATTTGGAAATGTCAAATACTACAAAGCCCTAGGAACTCACTCAGTTGGCACGCTGGTTTATTAAGCTCTTGTCTCTTAGCCCCAGGCTCTGCTTCTACACCTTGCTCTGTGATGGGTCAGGATGCAACTCTGCAAGCATTTCTGCTTTGCTAGTTGGGTTTCTATTAGGCTCTGTCTAAAGGGGGCGCTAGAGGAAGACCCCTGAAGAAGAAGAAGAGGAAAGGACTTACTTAGTCTTTTCTATTTTGTTTCTGGTTTCAGAGCGTCGCCCCAAAACAGAGCTTCCTCCGACAGCAGCACTTGGTAGCAGCTTTTAGCTTTTAAGCTTTTGTCCCAGCCCCCAGCACCTGTTTCGTTGTATGCCCTCAGTCACCCAGCTCCATCCAGGTAGACCTCTTCTAGGCTGGGCTTCAGACTAGTCACTGCTCCAAGAGTTTAGGTTCTGATCACTACTCTATTCCCTTTGTTCAGTTCTGGGGATGATACCTGCCTCCTGCAGGTACTATTTCTGTGCTAACTCTTGTTTCTTTCTACTCCTTTCCCAGTTTTCTGAGACCCTTGTATTAACTTAACTTCTGTTGAAATATCTATATAAAAGGAAAATTCAGATGCGGTGAAAAGAAATCTGACATGAGTCAACAACCTCTCACTTCATTTCCACACATAAGCCAATTTGGAAACCAAAAATAGTCTCTGAATTGAAGGGGAGGCTGGATATTCTTGAGGAATGAATACTGCTATAAGTTTGTATTTTAAATCTTTTCTGCTTGATGTTTTCCTTCCATGAACCTGTTTCACTTCTTCATTGCATAGCCCTAGTAATGGGTATCTTGCTCCCTGTGCATAACAGTTGGTGACCACAAAGGAAAATTTTCTACCTGTCCTGGTGCTGTGTTTTTGGAAGCCAGTCAGTTTAAATGGGTCATTATGAAGGAGGAAGATATTCCCTCTTAGGAGTGATGACGGGTTACTAGTAAGGCTGGTGACTCAGTGTCCATTAACCAAGAATGGGCTGCATAGCCGTGATCTGCTACTCTTGGGTCCCCTGGAAGGGCTGCTGAGGGTATGGGATGGCTGTGGCATCCACTAGCTGGGGATCCAGCAAAGTCCCCCCAAATGTCTACTCCAGGTCTTGAATGTGGGGCAGGGGGACTGACCATCAGCAAAAGAACATACATGCTCTGAAAACCCCAAGCTCACAGGTCATTTGAAAGAGAGATGCATTTTATACAAAAAGCAACCTCTAGACAGAGGCAGGTTGTCATAGAAAAGGAAATTGGAGAGTGAAGACAGGAATGCATGTGCTTTGTGACCAAGACTGGGGACCTGATGTGTTAAGAGGACAGGTGGGACTGGAGGAGATCGAGCTGTCAGTGCTGCTCAAAGCTGCAGCCAAAACCTGAAAAGGATTTACTTGCTCTTGTGCAGCAAAGACTTAGACAAGGCAAGGGGCAGACACTCAAACCCAGATTGGATTTGAGAGAACTATGGGTATTGGGTATAAGATTTGAGGTTTTGGGGGGTAAATACCTTAGATTAAGATTGGAATGGCTGGGTTGTATAACAAGTATAACTTCTTAAGGCTTCGGCGCTGGTGCTGTCAGTGCTGCGGCCTGGGTTCGATTCCCAGTCAGGGAGTTACCCACATACCAAAAAGCAAAATAAATAAATAAATAAATAAATAAATAAAATAGGGAGTTCCCTGATGGTGTAGTGGCTAAGGCTTCGGCGCTGGCACTGTCAGTGCTGCGGCCTGGGTTCGATTCCCAGTCGGAGCTACCCACATACCAAAAAGCAAAAATAAATAAATAATAAGTATAACTTTATATAAAGTTATATGTATAACTTTATATGAAACTGCCCAACTCTTTTCCTAAATTGCATGTTCACCAGCAATACAGGAATTATTCTAATTCCTTGGATTTTTTTATATAAATTTTGGAATCTGATTGTCGATTTCTCCAAACAACCTGCTGGGATTGTTTGGGATTGGGTTGAATTTACAGATCAATTTGAGGCAATTGGCATCTTAATGGTATTGCATCTTCTGACCCATGAACATTGTATAGCTCTTAACTTAGTTTGGTCTTCTTTGACTTCCCATCATGAATGTGGTTTTCAGTATACAAATCTTGCACATATTTTGTTAGGTGTATTCATATACAATATACTGTTGTATATGATACAGTTTAAATTTTTTAAAATTTCTCATTGCTTATTGCTACTATACAGAAATACTACTGATTTTTTTGTATATTGATCTTGTATGCTGTGACTTTGCTAAACTCACTTTATTAGTTCTAGTATAATTTTTGCAGATTCTTGGGGATTTTCCTATTTATACAGTCATGCTATCTGTAAGTAGAAGTAATTTTATTTCATTGTTTCAAATTTGTATTTTTTATTGTGATAAAATACAGATAATATAGTTTACCACTTTACCCTTTTGAAGTGTACAATTCAGTGCCATTTAGTGCATTCACAGTGTTGTACAGTCATTACCACTATCAAGTTCCAGATGTTTTCATCACTTCCAACAGTAATCTTGTCCCCATTAAGAACTCATTTCTCATTCTTCCCTTCCCTCTCCCCCAATCCTTGGCAAACACCAATCAGCTCTCTGTCTCTATGGATTGGCCTATTCTGGATATTTCATATAAATGGAATCATACAATACGTGGTCCTTTGTATCTGACTTCTTTCACTCAGCATACTGTTTTCAAGGTTCACCCATGTCATATCAAAACTTCATTCCTTTCTATGGCTAAATATCCATGATATGTGTGTATATATATATCACTTTTATTTTATCCATTCATCCATTGACAGACATTTGAATAGTTTCTGCTTTTTGGCAAATGTAAATAATGCTACTATGAATGTTCATTTACAAGTTTTTGTTTTAACACCTGCTTTCAGTTCTTTGGGGTATATACCTAGGAGTGGAATTGCTGATTTTTTTTTGGGGGGGGGGGTAGCTCCCTGGCTGGGAATCGAACCCAGGCCGTGGCGTTGAGAGCGCCGAAGCCTTAGCCACTACACCACCAGGGAACCCCCTACTGATATTTCTTTGTTCAACTTTTTGAGGAACTGCCAAACTGATTTTCACAGTGGCTGTACCATTTTATATTCTTGCCAGCAATATATGAGGTTCCAATTTCTTCACATCTACACCAACACTTGTCACTTGCCCCCACCTTTTTTTTTGTTATCGATATCCTGGTGGGTGTGAAGTGGTATCTCATTGTAGCTTTGATTTACATTCCCCTAAATGACAGTTGAACTTCGTGTGCTTGTCGGCCATTTGTACATCTTTGGAAGAAATGGCTTTTTAGTAATGACCTCCACTGCTTGCATTGCATTGCTTGCCACCCAATCACAGTAAACTAGGGATGGATGGGCTTTGAGTGAAGACAAAAGTGAAGGCCCTGCTATCCCAATCACCATTTTGAGGACTCTCTGGGCTCAAATAGATATTTCATAACAGAAAAGACAAACCGTTGGTCCTACAGCCTCTGACCGCAAAGGAGATCCAACAAGGATCAACCTTTATGGATCTATGAGACAGTATATCCCGCAGGCAGAAATTTCACTCAATTGGAGTTCCCTGATGGTGTAGTGGCTTGGGGCTTCGGCGCTGGTGCTGTCGGTTCTGCGGCCTGGGTTCGATTCCCAGCCAGAGTACTACCCACATACCAAAAAGCAAAAAAAAAAAAAAGAAATTTCACTCAAGCTGATGCTGTAGTCCCTGACTCATGCCTGTTAGACTCCTTAGTCCATGTTCCCCAAGGTCACAGCGGTTCTCAGCCTGTGGGTCGCGACCCCTTTGGGGGTCCAACGACCCTTTCACAGGGGTCGCCTAAGACCATTGGAAAACACATATCAGACATTTACGTGACGATTCATAACAGTAGCAAAATGACAGTTATGAAGTAGCAACGAAAATAATGTTATGGGGGTCCCCACACCATGAGGAATTGTATTACAAGGTCACGGCATCAGGAAGGTTGAGAACTTGGGCCAAGGAGGAAAACACACCTGAATTCAACTGATAAAAGGTCACAGTGGGGGGAAAGGAAGCTGAAGTGACTTTGTGAGGTAGAGGCCTTTGGGCCAATTCAGTGTGCTGTTCTGTGGCTTCCACTATTGCACATAGTATAATATTATTGGTATTGATGTTTTTACATGTCCATACTGTGAATGTCCCAAATGTGTCGGGATTCTCCCATCCAGGGACTGTAGCATCTGTGATCCTCTTCATGGTAGTCTACAAAAACAATGAAGAATTCCAGGAAAAGGGGAAGTCACGGCTTTCATGATTTAAGGGCCGTTGGAGTACTCGGAGGCCATTTTTCAGTACAACAGCGCCACCTGCCAGATGCAGCCACCACGTGCAAAAGGCAGCTATTGCTACTACTCTCCGCTTGAAAGTCACTGCCTGCCCCTTGGAGACCGTGTGACTCCCCTAGCCCTGTATCTCCATTTTAGGGTATGACAACTCAAACTTGACAACTAGTAAGGTCTGAAATGTTTAAATGCAAGTGGTATACACACTCAAGAGTGCAGCCGACCTGGTCGTCCTGTTCTGTTTTCCAGTGGAAAAGTAGCAGCTACCGCTTTGGAGGAGATGTGATCCCCCACTCCACTGCCTGAAGCAGAGTTGCTCAGTGGGGCCCTCCGTTTACAGAAGTTCCCATAAACGTTGGGTTTGGTTGGCTGCAGGTTGAGCTAAATTAAAAGCTGATGGTGTCTATTAGGGTGTAGCAGCCAACCAACCGCAAAGCCAATCCAGAAGACAGATTGCTGTTCAGTCAGTAAAGTATGAGGCGGGACCTACTTTTCTCCACAATCATAGGCATCTGGTATTACTGGTTGTTGGAAGAGTTTCTTCAAAACTCAGTTCAAAAAAATGTTTCTGACTCTACCTTCCTCTCTTCCTGCTCCACACACTATAGTCAGGCCAGTGGGTCACTGAATGTAGGTGTTTCCACAGTGGCTTCACTGCCTCTTGGATAATGACTGAGACAGTAGGGGTCGGTGAGTTAACAGACCTGTTTGGAAAATTAAAGATTCTGCCTCCTGACCATTCTTAGGTCACTTTTCTCCCTGATAGGCAACCTGCTGGTTATACCCTCCAGGTGGCAGTCTGGCCCAAAGCAGGCCAGCTAAGGCAGTCAAACTAAATTTTGGTTTAGCCACCAGCATTCTCTTGTTGGCCTGACATGGCCCTAGATCAGGGGTTGGATAAATCTGTCCTGCAAGCTAAGAATGGTTTTGCATTTTTAAAGATTTGTAAAAAAACAAGTAACAAAGGAGAATATGCAGTAGAGACCATATGTCATGCAAAGCCAAAAAAAATTATTATCCGGCCCTTTATGGCAAAAGATTGCTGATTCCTATCTTAGCTGCAACTACTTGCTAATCTACTCATGTGGCTTAACCAAGCCAATGTGTAATGATCATGCAGGTCAAGTGGTCAAGTTCAACAACAAACTAACCTACCCATCCTGCAGGACTAGCCTAGCAGAGTTACCTCTTCTACTGATGTCCATTGCAGAGGGTCCCCCACATCACCAATCTCCCCATACACTGAGGTCACCTAGTATGTCCTCATTTTCCCCTTCCAAGATTGTGTAAAAACCTCAGATTGAGTGAATTAGATCACAGGTCAGTACCCTAGGCATGGGGGTCATGGAGCATTTTTTTTTTTTTTTTTTTTTGGTATGCGGGTAGTTCCCTGGTCAGAAATCGAACCCAGACCACAGCGTTGACAGTGCCAGCACTGAAGCCTCAAGCCACTTCACCACCAGGGAACTCCTCAAGGAGCATTTAACCTGGTGAGGAAATGAAAAATGAAAGGAGGAGTTCCCTGATGGTGTAGTGGCTTAAGGCTTCGGCGTTGGCGCTGTCAGCACTGTGGCCTGGGTTTGATTCCCAGTCAGGGAGCTACCCACATACAAAAAAAAAAAAAAAAAAAAAAAAAAAAAAAAAAAAAAAAAAAAAAAAAAAAAAAAAAAAAAAAAAAAAAAAAAAGAAAGAAAGGATCACAGACTACGAACCAGAAGACCTCAGTCACTGGCTGGTTGTTTGACCTCAGGGCTATTTTTTTTTTCCTCTTCCCTGAGCCTCCTGCAATCACTATTTCCTGAAAGGAAAGGTGGGAGGGGGAGCCCAGCAAAGGACCTGTCCATTGCCTTGTCTAAGTATTAACAAGGGTTCAGGGGTGCCTCATGGCATCTGGGACAGTGTCCTCAGTGCCAGGACTTGTCACCCCCAACCTTACACAAAATGACCTTAGAACTAGAGCTGTATATGATTTGGATGTGTCGTCTATACTGGCTTTTATCTTACTTCCACCAGGCACTTGGCCATACAAGTTCCTAGTGACCTGTCCTGGCTCTGAGAAGATAGAGAGGCAGAGGAGAGAGTGAGGGGAGAAGGTGAACAAGGCTCATTCCACTCAGCTTGTTTCCTGAGCTGGGTCATCCCACAGTCAGGGTCCCTGGAGAGGAAGGAAGAAGGTAGGAGGCTGTGAGGGGAGAGTCCCAGGAGTGAGAAAGGCCTGGGGGGTGTCTGCCTCTGACCTTTTTTTGTATGTGGGTTGTTCCCTGGCTGGGAATCGAACCCAGGCGGCAGCGTTGATAGCGCCAGCGCCGAAGCCTTATGCCACTACATCACCAGGGAACTCCCCACCTCTGACCTTTTCAGGAACTTTTTATATTAATCTCAATTTGGGTTTTTCAGAATATGCAGGCTATAAAAATTTGAACCCAAATCCCACGTGAGAGAAGGTCTGGGGTTACAAATTCTCAAAAAAGACACTATTTCCCTCCTATCAGAGACAGGACCTATCTAACTCTGTTTTGCAGGGTATAGCCTTTCAACTTTTTTTGTAGGGGTGGGGGGTTCTTTTCTTTCATTAAGCCAAGGCGCCAAAGCAGTCACTAGCTTTAACATTTGCATACCTATCTAAATTCAAGCTTATGGGAGTTCCCTGATGGTGTAGTGGCTTAAGGCTTTGCCCCTGGGACTGTCAGTGCTGCGGCCTGGGTTCGATTCCCAGCCAAGGAGCTACCCACATACCAAAAAGCAAATCAATTAATTAATTAATTAATTAATTAATTCAAGCGTAGGCTTAATTTTTGTCTTCTTAAAAGATTTCCCTTAATGTCTTTTAAGCTTATCTATGCATTTGAAGAGGATTGTTAAACTATGTTTTATTTTATTTTATATTTTAGGTATCTTATGGTGTTTGGTCTTATTTTATTGTCACATAGCCCCAAATGAAGTCCTCTTTGGTCTTCTTTAATATTTGCAGTCAACCTCTACTGTCCCCCTCATTCCTTACCAAATACCCTTCCTCCAGGCTCCTAGACCACCTTAGTAAAAATGCATGATGCTATGTAAAGTTTTACGCCCCTTGGTAGATTTGGTAAAATAATCAAATATTCCAAGTATTTAAAAGATGTAGAAGAAGGTCACAGTTTAGCAGATAGTTAACTTTGCCAAATCAGTGAACCCACGGTTTTCTGACCTCATTGTGTCTACCTGGTCCAGTTTACTTACAGGAAGCACTAGGCACTGAGGACCTAGGATTCTAGCATTTGAATTTAATAGAAACAATGGAAGGCAAGACTGGGAGTTGGAAACTTTATGACAAAAGTAAATATTCACTGAATTGATTTATTTGCCAGCACCTTTCTGCCCTAGTTTCTTAGGGACCACACCTTATACAGACCAATCTAAGAGGAAGGTAGCCCCGGAGAAGTAGGGTCAATAGTCAACATTAGTTAAGTACCAGAAATCAAAGACCATCATTATTACGGTCCTGGTGAGGGAAAGTATGGAAGATATGGGGAATGACCCATCAGGTCAGAAAAACATTCCCAATCCAGGAAAACAAAAGATCTTTGGATCCAGTTACATTAGCAGTTGCTACATTTACATGTTCTAATGTCGAGTTTCCAGCTAGGGGGTTCACTGTGAAAAAGAAGAGATGTTACATCAAATGAACCAAGTCTTTTATTTCCAAGAAGACTTACTCACATGGCAGAAAGATTTTCCCCTGGTTATTTATCCATTTTATTAATCTTCTTTAGGCTTTGCCTCTCGTGAAGCCGTGGAGGGGTCTTTGGTGAGTCCCCTTTAGTTTCAAGTTTAAAGATAACTGTGCTCCTACTGTGGGTCTTGGAGAATGGGTTGGCCACATTAAAGAGAGTGTAAAAGAAGTAGGCAGGGATAGGCAAGATGGTAATGATGATGAGGACTAAGAGCAAGACTTTAGCCCATGATGGGTAATTTCGGATCACTTCATTTGACTGTGGAGAAAGGGGAAGAAGGTTTAGGATGCCCAGATACTTCGAAGTGGAATTCAGAGGGTGGGGGCAGGAAATGAACCAAGGCAAAAGACTCAGCAACTGAAATCCCCGGGGAATCAGGGAATAAGATGACTGAGTTCTAGAGGCAAGAATGGATTTAAGTCTTGTTCCCACTCCTGAGGGAGGTTCTGGGTTCTGGGGTATACAGAGGGAGGCTCACAGTGTTGGAGTCCCAGGCCCAGTAGGTGATGTTCTTCAGATATAGATGAATCACCGTGCTTATAAGCAGGACTAGCAGCACAAACGGAGATACAAAGCACCACAGCCAACGATAGATGGGGGAGATGGGGCGGCCCAGTATGATAATCAGGTCTGCAAGGAACCTGGGAGGAAGGGCCATAAGACTTTGAGAGGGCCGTTCCGGCCTCACCCAGCCCTAGGGGAGGGGTCTGTGCAAACCTAGCCTAGGAGAGAGCCCCTACCATTTTTTAGACCTTTCTGTTCACCTCCACAACTAGTCTTGCCTCTAATCCATCCCTTTTCAGGCTAATTTGTGTCCCAGCTCCAGGATTAAAAAAAAAATTCTATCTTCCTTCACCTTCAGGATAAAAGCCAAGTTCCTAAATATAGTTTCTTCAAGCCCATATATACAGGTGTGTGCGTGTGTGTGTGTGTGTGTGTGTGTGCGCGCGCGCACACACACACACACCCTTTGAACCCCAACATATGCAAGTCGGGTTCCTTCTGCCTAGAATGCCCTTCCTTTCTCCCTTGATAAACTGCCATTCATCTGTCTAGATCCTGTTTCTGCACCCCTGCCCCTTGCCTGGCTCCTCAGTCTTCTTTAGATAACCATCTGTGTTCCTACATTGTCCTTGGATGCCTCCATTAGAGACTTACCTCCCTGCACAAGGAGCTGCTTACATATGTCTTCCTTTTTGAACTCTGAGAGCAGAAACTAAACATAATTTACCCCAGTAACCCCAGTATTCACCATGAGGGCTGCTTGGCACATGGGAGACACTAAGAAATATTATTGAGTGAGTAATCGAACCGATGCTGAGAACAACTATCACCTGAAAACCACCCTTGCATTGCATGGTACTTTTCAAATGTTAGTGTACATACGACTCATGGGGGTTCTTGTTAAAACACAGATACAGATTTGAAGGTCTGGGGTGGGGCCAGAGGGTCTGCATTTCTAATAAGCTTCCAGGTGAGGCCAATACTGCTGGTCCATAGAACACAATTTGAGAAGCAAGGGATTACATGTTTCAGATGTCCACACTACCCTGATTAAAAGTGGGGTTCAGGATCTCTAGGACTTGATATAAACTGTTCACCACTTTTCCATTTTATGTCTATTTTCTCCAGGAAGCAATACATGCCTTTCTCCTCCCCACCCTCCTGCGAGCTCTCCATAGTCCTGGGATCAGAGACCGCTGGTGAGCGCAGGAGCGGACAGACAGCACTGCTTAGGGACCTAAGTTGTGTGGGTGTGTGGTGGGAAATCCGGGCTTGGGACATCACCTCCTGGCCCCATAGATCCAGGCCATAGCCATGTTCTCCAAGATGAGAATGAGGAAGAGGGGCAAAGGTGCCCAGTAATCATCCATCAGGTTCAGGTAGTAGCTGCCAGAAGGCCTCACGAAAACAAGGCTGCCCAGGAACATAAGCACACAGACTACCACTGGAAGAAAATGTCACATGTGGGTCAAGGTCAGAATGCGAGCGGGGCTGTATGAGTCCCAGTGGGGTTAAGCTAAATGATGGTCACAGCTAAGAGTGGGGTCAGAGGTAGGCGTACCTGTGAGCAGCTTTGTATGTTTCCTGAGGGAAGAGAAAGTGTCCTGGAGAGGGGTAATGATGCCCTGCAGGATCCCTATCATGGTGCTCAGCCCCATGGTCACCAGAAACATGAAGATGATGATGGCCCAGAAGGTGAATCCAGAAAACACAGAAATGATGTCAGTAAATGCGACAATGGCCACACCCGGACCCTCCATAACCTATAAGTGAAGGAAGAAATGGTGTAAGTTCAGAGGTCGCTCTGTGGAATCCTAACTTCATCCCCATCCCTTCCCCTAGCAAATTATCTTTAGCACTGTTAATGGACATTATTATACTCCTCTGGCCTTGAGGCATGAGGATTTCCTCCTACAACAGCTGCTGGTCTAGCAATTCTTTTGGGTTGGGACAAACGGGCTTTATGAACTCTAGTGCTTGGTGCTGCAGAAGCTACAATTGCTTTATCACAAAAGGAGACTATACACCTTGTCTTGGTTGTCCAGGGTGCTGCTGAGAATTGCCTTTCTGGATTCTACAGACATCCAAGGAAAGCTGAAGTTTCTAGTGCACTGGGGGCTTTGAGAGAACTCTAGGGTCCCATTCCCAACCCTTACCTACCTGCTTCAATTGCTCATCCATGTTACAATTGTACATATGGGGTACGACTGTACTCCTGACTTGTTCAGGGAGGTTGCTGAACCATGTGGAGTAGATGGAGCTCATATGATGATATAGGCTCTCTGGGAACTGGACCTCAGGAGGCAGCACCCCAGTAGCTACCAGATTCATCACCCTCTCAGCATTCCTGAGGACAGAGGTAGAGTCATACAAAAACATCTTGGCATTTAAGATAACTTCTCTCTTATGTGCTAGATGAGAAGGGAAACCACTAGCTTAGTTTTTAATCTGGTTAAAGTAAGGCCTCTGCTGAAACCCAAGATCCTAATGTGTACCACCTGAAACCTTCTACAGTCACAAAGGCTAGAAAATTTCTGTCTTAGTAGACCCCTGGAGGGGTCTTTCCTATAGCATCATTGAATGCTTTAAGACCTTTACCTGATACTAGACAATCTCAGGACATTAAAGCTCCTCAGCTTTCTTGACCTGCTGGCCTCTCCAGCCTCTTAACTCATAAGTCTCTTTACCTTTGACACTTCAGCCACACTCAACTATTAAACCTTCAATTTGTCATGCTCTCTTTGTCTCAGTATCTTTGGTACATGATGTTCCCTCTGCCCAGAACTACCCCAATCTACCCCCATCCAGTGTACCCCTATTCTACCCCTACACCCACTCTCCATATGGCCAAGTCTTATAAATCCTTACTCAGCTCACTGAACTCTACTGCCATGGAAAGCTGATCAAGATCTATTTTCACACTTGATCTTAGCCTAAAGGCCAAGAAACAATCAAGATCTATTTTTATAAGGTCAAATCAACTGGTCACGGAAAGGTAGTAAGGTATGATCCAACTTTTTTAATAGTATGTTTTTATATATAGTCTATGAATGGGAACTGTTTGAAAGAATACTAGGAGGGTTATTTGTCAGGAGACAAACTCAGCTCAGGATTGCCTCCACTATGAAGCCTTCTCTGAATGCCCCGGGAAGTTAATAGCTCCCTCCTCTGTGTCTCCTCATCATCCCTACTATTAATTATCATCTAGTTTGTGATTATCTGTTTAGTATCTGCTTTTTCAATAGACTGCTTTTCCTGAGGGGCAGGGATGGTGATTTGATTCACCATTGGCTATGTCTCCAGAACTTAACACAGGGGTTTATAAATAGGAGATTTTTAAAAAATAAATAAATGTCTGATACTTTTGAAATGAATGTCATGGGAGAAGAAATTAGGAAATAGGCTACAGGGACTCCGATGCTATGGATTGTCTAATGGTTCAGCTGAAGTTATCCCCTAATTTTTCCATGGCAGTGCCCAATTAAGAAAGGGGCAAACACCCCTTTGAAAACCTCCAAGTTTGGGGCTCTCTTAGTTTAGAAAAGGCAGCTCTGGAAGAGATAATAGTTGGAGAGACTCAGGTGTTTCTAAGGTTTAGGATACTCCAGTCTGAAGGACTCGTATTGACTGAGCCAACATCCCTGAGGGATGAGAGCCTAGACTGGAGTTCTATGAGCTAGTTCTAAGATTTTGGTTTTTGTGATGATCTCCATATGAAAGATTGGACTCACTTCAGGTAACATTTTTCAGTGTTCATTGTGGCCAAGTGGCCCATTATGGCAAATACAAACACTGTGGTAGTCACTGAGGTCATCAAGTTGAGAAAAGCCACAGCAAAGGCATCCATGATACAGTTGTTGGACCGAGGGATATACGAGCTGATTGCAGTGAAGCCACCAAAGCCAGAGCCCATGGACAAAAAGAGTTGGTTCCCTGTCCGGCGCCACACTTCCATAGAGTACAGGGCTGGCACCTGCGGAGAAGTGCCATGCAAGTTGGGAGGAGAGGTAAACCTTGATAGAGATGGAAGACGAGAAGAGGGAGTGAAAGGGAGCTAGAGGGGCCTCTATGAGACTGACAACCTATACTGCCCCTGACACCCCCATTTGAATAGGAGGATTAAAGGTGGGGGACACCTCACCTGGGCAGCCAACAAACTCTTGAGACCAAACTCTGCACCTTTCAGCATGAGACTCCGGACAAGGAGAGAGAAAAGGACGATGTAGGGAAGGAGTACTGGGATGTACAGCATCTGAGTAGGAAGTGTGATTCAGAAATAGAGTTCAGCAAAGGCAGAAGCTGAGATAGTAGAATCATAGGCTACTGAGAATCAGGGGTCAGATTAGAAGGAGTGAGAAGTTGGAGACCTACAGGCATCAAGTTAGGAGAATATAAGTGGTCTCAGATAGAAGGCAGTTCATCAGATTAGTAAATTAGGGATAGCTCACCTTCCCAATGGTCTTGAGCCCTTTGATCATGGAGATGCAGATAATTAACCAGGCCACAAAGAGAGAGACACTGAGATGCACGACTGGTAGCCCACCTATCTCAATTTCATCTGTGACCTTCAATACATTCTGGTACCAGAAGTATGTGGTGGGTGTTGTCCGTACACATTCAGGATCTGAAGTGAACTAGCCATGGAGGAAACTGCAAAACCAGGTGCCTCCCGCTTCTTCCCAGCCACCGCCTCCTCCCAATCCCATTTCATCATTTGCCTGCTCATCCCTATTCTCTCACTGGCCTCTTCTTTCTTCATTCTCCCCTCTTTTTCTCAGCCCTCCCACTTGCCTTTTTCTCCCCTCTCTTCTCACCAATTTGACTGGAGTTCCTCAGTACGGGGCACAATGACCAAGGTAGTGGAGACTGGAAAGACTGACCCAAATAGAAGAGACTCCAAGCCATGAGTACGCTGTAGTACAAGCCCACGATGAAGCACACCTAGGGACCATGAAGAATTCTGGAGGCAGGGGAAGGAAGGTAGGCCAGTAGAAGGGAGGAGGTTTAACAGAGGATTAGGGAACTTAAGGGAGTTGACCTATGGAAGTGAAATCATGGGACCTGGTCCAGGAAAAGGGTAAAGGGTATGCCTGGGCAACTCAGGGCTCCTCACCATGAAGCTGGTATACCCCACCCCACCAATCCAGGGGCTGATGATCTTCCATACACCAGTGCTGCCCTGACGCATCCTCTGACCAACTGCCATCTCCAGCAACAGGAGAGGAACTCCAACCAAGAAGAGTAAGAAGATGTATATGATGAGAAAACTCCCTGTGTAGGGGATTCAAGGAGGAGCTCTGAGAACCATCGGCTTTTCAGTGCCTGGGCTTTCTTTGGGGTCCAGGAAAACATGTTCCCCACCAGTGACCTCCTTCAGGGATGGGGGCATCAGGCCTCAACTATTTTCATATCCCTCACAGTCCCAGTGTCCAGTCCCTTGGCCTCCAGTTCCTGGAAGACCCAGATACACAGTTTCTACTCCCACTCCTGATCCAGACCTCCAGCTCCACCATCCTTAGAACCCAAGTATTTGGATATCTTGCTGTCACCCTCCCAAGGTCCTAAGTATTCACATGCTTGGTGATGCCCCATTCAGGATCCCAAATCCTCTACCCTTACATATCTCAGAGATCCTGGAATAGCCAAGAGAAGCCTCTGGCTCCTCACCCCCTCATGGGTCCAAGGTTCCTGGTCCCCAGGCTTACCACCTCCATTGTGAAAGCACAGATAAGGAAAGCGCCAGACGGTACTCAGCCCCATTGAAAAGCCCACCTGGGCCAGGAGATACTCAATTTTATTGGCCCAGGATGGTCGGTCATCTTGGCCTTCATCCTTTTGCTTCTCTTTGTCTATGGTCTCCAATATTTCGTCATTATCTTCATCAGGCCAAGTGTATAATGACACACTGTCCAACTCCTGTCCCTCTCCAGTAAATTCTTCAATAGGCAACAAGTTGGACTTTGTGGACTCCCAAATTGAGTTAGTAGTAATCACAGATTTGGAATCCGATATCTGGGAATTCTCATCCCGGGCCTCCATGTTTTCACTAACAGTCGTCATCCTGGGTGGGCTCTATCTAGTTCCTGCTTCTGCAGGGATGGGACCTCCTTTCTTCGTGACCTTAAGGACATCAAGAACTGCAGATTTTAGGTATATGAGCTAAAGAAAGACAAGGCTAATTCTACAAGAACCCCTGAGGCCTCCCCAACACTTTCATTTTTATGTTCATAAGAACATGGAAAAGATACCAAGAATATGCCTGCCTCTAGAAAATAATAATTGGGGTTCGCTGGTGGTGTAATGACTAGGCTTTGGTGCTCTCAACGCTGCAACCTGGGTTCGATTCCCAGCTCAGGGAACCATCCAAACAAAACAAAACAAAACAAACAAGAAAAAAAAGAAAATAATAATTAATTTAAAAGCAATGTCATCTACAATGATACTAAAAGACGTATAATGCCTAGAAATAATTTTAACAAAACATGAATAAGACCACACACACACACACACACATACGCACACACACACACATTACTGGGAGAAAATAAAGAAGCCCTAAATAACTGAAGGGATATAACATGTTCATAAATTGGAAGTCTGAATAGTATAACCATGTCAGTTCTTCCCAATTTAATCTATAGATTCAGTGGAATTCCTATTGAAATCACAGCAGGATTTTTGTGGAAATTGACAAACTGATTCTAAAATGTACATGAAAAACAAAAGGTGTAGATTGGTTAATACAATCTTGATGGAGAAGAACAAAATGGAGTTCCCTGATGGTGTAGTGGCTTAAGGCTTTGGCGCTGGCGCTGTCAGCGCTGCGGCCTGGGTTCGATTCCCGGTCAGGGAGCTACCCACATACCAAAAAGCAAAAAGAAAAAAAAAAAAAAAAGAGAAGAACAAAATGTAGAGACTATGAAGCTACAATAAGGGAGTATGGTATCGGCACAGGGATCTATGGCACAAATATGTAGATCAATGTAACAATATGCTGCTTTGGCCAATATGGTAGTTACTGGCCACATATGAGTATGGTTATTTAAATTTAAATGCATTAAAATTAAATAACATTAAAACTTTAGTTCTTCAGTCATACTAGTCACATATCAAATGCTCAGTAGCCACATGGCTACCATATTGGAAGGACAGATATAGAACATTTCCCTTATCACAGAAAGTTCTTTGAATACCACTGGGAGAGTTCAGAAACATATTTACACATACGTGGATACCTGATTTACAACAAAGATGGCACTACAAAGCTGTAGAGAAAGGACATCCTTTTCAATAAATGACTAATATTTTTAGGGCAACTGGATATCTATATAGAAATAAATGAAACTTGGCTTCCCTAATGTCACATATTAAGCAAAAATCTATTCAGAGCAGATTGTAGCTTTAAATGTGAAAGGTAAAACAATAACATTTCTAGATTAAAAATCCAGGAGAATACCTGCGTGACTTGGGGGTAAGCACAGATTTCTTGAATAGGACACAAAAAGCACCAATTATAAAGAAAAAGTTTGACATATTGAATTAAATTAAAACTAGAAACTTCTGTCAATCAAAGTTACCATTATTCCTGATGACCATAGATGCAAAATCCCTCAACAAAATACTGGCAAATTCAATTCAGCAATATATTAAAAAGATAATACACCATGTGGGATTTATTCCTGGAACACAGGATGATTAAACATATAAAAATTAATCATGCAATGCCCCACATTAATAGAAAGATTAAAATCACATGATCATCTCAACAGATGCATAAAAAGCATTTGACAATATCCAACATCCATTCATGATAAAAACATTGAACAAAAGTAGGAACAGAAGAAAACTACCTCAACACAATGAAAGCCATATATGAAAAACCCACAGCAAACATCATACTCAATGGTGAAAGATTGAAAACCTTTCCCTCTCAGGAACAAGTCAGGGATGCCTGCTTTCACCACTTCTATTCAACACAGTACTGGAAGTTCTGGCCAAAGCAATTAGGCAAGAAAAAGAAATAAAGGGCATCCAAATTGTAAAAGAAGAAATAAAATTATCTTTGTTCATAGATGATATGATCTTATATGTAGAAAACCCTAAAGATTCCAGACACACACACACACACACACACACACACACACACACACAAACAAAACCTGTTAGAATGAATAAACAAATTCAACAAAGTAGCAGGATACAAAGTCAACACACAAAAAATCAGTTGCATTTTTATTCACTAGCAATGAATGATCTGAAAAAGGAAATTATAAACACAATTACATTTATAATAGCATCAAAAAGAATAAAATACTTAGGAATTAATCAAGGAGGTGGAAGATTTGTACAATGAAAATTATATTGCTGAAAGAAATTAAAGAAGACACAAATGGAAACACATCCCATGTTCATGAATTGGAAGACTTACTATTAAGATGTCAGTACTATTCAAAGCAATGTACAGATTCAATGCAAACCCTACCAAAATCCCAGTGATTTTTTTATAGAGATAGAAAAATTCATCCTAAAATTCATATGGAATTTATCTTGAGTTGATTTTTTTATACCAGGTATGAGGTATGAATCCAAATTAATTTTTTAAAAAATATCGATATCCAATTGTATCTGTCACTTATTAAAGTTCCATATATGTGTGGGTATTGTTTCTGGACTCTTTATACTGATTCATTGGTCATTGTGTATATCCTTGCACATTTCCATAGCTTTAGATGATTGATTGATTGATGATTGATTGATTATCTACAAAACAAGTGAAATGAAACTATATAGGGATTCACACATAGGTTGTAAAACCATAAAGAAGCAAGGAAGTGATTACCTTAAAGTCACAATAGTGATTACCTCTAGAGGGGAGGGAAGTAGTGGGAATGGGAGTGGGCAAATGTGGCCTTATGTGATGCTGCTGATGTTCTATTTCTTGACTAGGTAGTGTTGATGAGAATGCCTGAATTTCTTATGGGTCAAATAGACACCATGGCAGACAGCTCAGTTTACACTCATAGTAGGTACACTACCTAAGAAGGCTGACTTCTGGAGTAGGAATATGAGGAGGCTCAGAAGAGAGACATCCAGACCTTTTTATTTTTCCCCCAATAGATACATAAAACCACTCATGAAGTATTCTTGCCAGAATATTGAACTGAAACTAATAAACATTTTTACCTAATTACCAATTTATAAGAAATACAGGAGCCAGAAGAATATATTAAATGACACTACAGGAGGGAATCAACAAATTCCAGATTGATGGAAACTCTATGGGACAAATCACCCAATTTTATCAACAAATACCATATTTTGCCATGTATAATGCACACTTTTTTTTGCTCAAATTTGTAAGGGAAAAATAAGGATGCACATTATACATGGTTGTACTAATTCTATATCTATATAAATGTTTCAATTCTTGTATTTATGCTTATGAGTCAAAGGTATAACTCCATGTGATGAAAATCATGGATCTATGACCAAGAATAATGTATCCAGGAAGGCTAGTGTTCAAAATTGAAGGACAGATAAAGAGCTTCTCAGATAAGGAAAAGCTAAAGAAATATATCACCACCAAACCAAGTACTACCAAGAATGTTAGAGGGACTTCTTAAAGATGGGAAGAGGGATGGGAGAGTGGTTAAATAAGAGAAAGGGATGAAGAAATTTAGTTTGATTGTTAACATAGAATTGAAAGAACGAAGAAACAAATCTCATGGACACAGTCAATAATTTAGTAGTTACCTGAGGGGAAAAGGGGAGGGGGTGAAGGGATAGGGACACAAATATATGGTGATGGAAAGAGAAAAAAAAGTGTAACTCTAGAAATCAATAATGATATCCATATGCAAAATATTACTCTGGAATATAATAATTGTTTTTTTAATATAAAAATTTTTATACATAAAATTTTGTACTTTGTATCTGTTCTTGTCTTTTGTAATTGTTACATAAAATTTCTTATATCACAATATGTTAAAAAATAAATGCTAATAAATAAATAAATAAATGTTAAAATTCCTTTATAATACAAAAACAAGTACCTATATATAGACAAAAATTTTAATTAAAAAATTAAAACAAAAGATTTTTTTCCCCTGAAAGTTTGGGCCAAAAACATGGATGTGCATTATACACAGGAGTGCATTATACAAGGCAAAATAAGGTACATTGCAAAGGCAAAAACAAGGGAGGGAGACCTATATGCAGATTAAGAGATTTTTAACAGATATAGGAGTTCCCTGGTGGTGTAGTGACTAAATTTCGGCGCTCTCAATGCCGTGGCCTGGGTTCAATTCCCAGGCAGGGTACTAAACCCGCCCCCCAAAAAAAGAGATTTTTAATAGATATAGCAACAAATTGCAACATATGAATTTTACTTGGGTGATGGTTCAAACAAACTTTAAAAGAACTATGAGACAGTTCTTCACATAGTTAAACATAGAATTAGCATGTGATTCAGCAATTCCTAAGTATATACCAAGAGAAATAAAACTATGCCTACCCAAAAACTTTTATATGAATATTTTTTGTTTGTTTCTTTCTTTCTTTTTTGCTTTTTGGTATGTGGGTAGCTCCCTGACTGGGAATCGAACCCAGGCCGCAGCACTGACAGCACCAGCGCCGAAGCCTTAAGCCACTACACCATCAGGGAACTCCCTATATGAATATTCTAACAGCATATTAATAGAATTATAGCCCCAAAAGAGAACGTCCATCTGATAATTGAGTGACTACAATGTGGTATATATACAATAGAATGTTATTTAGCAATAAAAAGAAATGAAGTACTGATATATGCTACACATGGATGAATCTTGAAAATATTATGCTAAGTGAAAGAAGCCAGTCACAATACTCCACATATTGTATTATTCCATTTATATGAAGTATCCTGTAAATCTAGAACAAAAAGTAGATTAGTGGTTGTCTAAGGCTGGGGTTGGGGGCTGTGGCATTTGGGGTGATGGCTAAGGTATATGGGGTTTCTTTTTGAGATAATGAAAATGTACTAAAATCGACTGTGGTGATGGATGCACAAATCTGTCATATACTAAAAGCTACTGAATTGTACACTTTACATGGGTGAATTGTATCTCAAAAAGGCTGTTAAAAAGAATAAAGCTACCATAAAAGAAATGAGACAACCAAGATAATCTGAATACTGACTGAATACTTGATATTAATGGATTACTGTTATTTGTTGTGATAAGTTTCATGAGGTTTTTTAAAGGTTGTTTTTTTTTTTAGAAATAGGTATTGACATATCTACATATGAAATTATAAATTGCAAATTTGCTTCAGAATAATAGAAAGGCATACAGTGGGGTGAGGAAAGATGAAACGTTTGGTCACAAATTGGTCATGAAGATGGGTGATGAGTACAAAGTAATTGTGATTCTTTTGTGTTTGAAAATTTCCAAAATAAAAAGGGCCAGAAGCCACAAGACAAGAATCTGAGTCAGGCTCTACCCTTCATTCACTGTGTGAACCCCTTCTTCTTCCAGGTTTCCTGGTGAAGACTCAGGGTGATAACACCTGTATTACCTACCATTCTTGAGAGGAATAAAAATGAAGACATGTGTAAGGTTACCTACCCTACTAAGGCACGGGTCTTCATTTTGTCTAACAAGGACAGAGATTTCCAAAAGAAAACCCCCTCACCACACGGAAGGATGCCACGAAACCTAACTTTAGACAATGAGGACTCCCAGAGCTACGGAGAGAGAAGTAGCTACGACAGAAACCAGTCTTTCACTCCAATCAATACCCGCTACAGCAATATGCGATATTTCCAATTCAAATAATTGCCGTGAGGTACCAAAGGGCTTTCAACAAGCCGCCTGAGGGGTAGAAAAACCTAGAGTGAGAGTTAGGAACACCTCAAGATGTCCCTTCCACTTCCATCGGTTTATCCGGTAAGCCCCTATTTTCCCATACCTTTTCCCACAGTTTCTACTCCCAAAGCTGGACTTGAGGTGGGGGGCTGTAAGGTGGATGAGCACTTGGGTTTCCAAAAGGAAAGAGACTAAAAACTCAGGCTATTAGATCATGAGGAGGAGACTTGCTTCCTCTCTCCAATTCCCAATTTACCTGACTCAGCTCTGGTCTTCTAGCGAAAGATCGTTTGGATGGGGGAGGGGAAAGCGTAAGGGGCGGGACTACAAGGTACAGAAGCCAATGGGCGATGACATGGAAGTACACAGTGCCACCAGCCCTCCTATCCTCGAGCTTGAGGAGCGTGAAACTTGGGACGTCAATAGACTTCTGTGATATCCGCTCTTTCCACTCACCAGACCCACTCCTAGCAATTCCCTTCCTAAGTATATACCCTAGAGAACTCTTGGATGTGTGCACATGTGTATATTCAGGCTTCTTCTAGAAGAAAATGGCAGTTATTTGCACAGGTTAAGGTTACCGGGACAAATCCAGCTTAGGTTTGCCTCCTCTGGGAGTCGTTCTCTGACTAACCCAGGCAGAATTAATGGCTCTGTCTTCTATCCTCCCCATCACTCCTGCTACAAGTTATTATGGGTTTATAACAGTTTACTTGAGTATCTGATCGAGACCCTCCAAAACTAAAAACTCAATGAAGGCAAGGACTGGGGTCTGATTCATCTGTCCAAGTCTTTGTAGTATACACGAAGAGTACTTTCTAAATGCCTCATATGTGTTTTTGATTACTGCCTACAGAATAAAAAGTAGGGGTGAGAAGACAATAAGATTATAATTCTGAGAGTCCTTTAGGGACTTAGGTATGATAGATTGACAGAAATCCTTAAATTCAGGCATTGACAGTAAAGAATGTGGGCATTAGGAAGTAGGTTTTCCATGTGGTCTTAGATGCTGTCTGGGACTAGAATAACCTTGAACATTTGCCCCTTTTAGCATATCTCTGTGGTGGTACTTCAATGAGGACAGTTGGCAATCTCCAAGTCTGCAGATTGCTAGGGCTAGAAAAGGGCTCTGAGAAGGATAGTATATGACAAGGATCCTGTTGTCTTTTTTTTTCATTCTATGAGAAAATAGAGGCTTGCATTTGCACTTGAGGTTGAGATATGTGAAGGTCAGGGTTTGTGGGTTTGTAGTTCCCTGGGGCTAGAACCCTCAACTAAGGGGCCGACCTTACTTCTCACTGCAGTGGTGTGTGATGACTGTGGCCCAGAAACCCAGGACACAGAAGATAAAAGGTGTGACAGGAAGTATGGTGCCAAGGTTGACCAGAGCCACAACAACAGCATCACTGAGACAGTTTTTGGACAGATGTGTGTGCGAGGATAAGGAGACAATGGGACCATGGCCAAGACCCAATGCAAATGAGACTTAGACCCCTGCTTGTAACCACGCATTGATGTTGTACATAGCCAACATCTAAAAGGGAGAAAACAAGTATAAGAGAGGTGTCAAAGGAAAGGAATATCTTAACAAAAATGGGGGGGGGGGGGACACAGAGGGAGATAATGGGGAAAGGACACCTAAGAATAGACAATAGTTGTCCTCTAAAGCCTGATAGGAGTGAGGAAGACATACCATACCTTGTCTTCATTCCAGGCAGACTCGCTCTTCAGATTTTTCAAGGGAGGGTTTGCCTTCCTGAGTAGACCTTAAGGATATCAAAACTAGATTTTAAATTTTAGAGTCTAGGAATGACTGAGTTCCAAAATAATCCTCAACATGTCCTTAAAGCAAACCTTTCATTTCTGTCCCTAGCACCACTGAACTTCAGAGACACACACACACAAACACCCAGCATGTACTTCTTAGACATGTAAGTGGTTTTGTGTGCAAAGGATAAGGGTATAAACATCAGGAATCCTACTCGAAGAGTTTCTGAAAACATCAAGGTGTACTTCCTACAAAGGGAGTTAACGTTTGTAGGGGGCGTTTGGATCAAAGAAACTAATTTAATACTAAATCTGCCTTGTAAACTTAGGAAAGTTGTTTTCCTTCTCTGAGCTTTCTCATCTGTAAAATATTCATGTCTCTGCTCAAATATCGCCTCACCAGAGATGCCTTCCTTGCCCATCTATCTGAAGTATCAGTCTACCTACCCACCACTCTCTCCACCCTGCACACTTTCATTTCTCTTCGTAGCATTTCTCACCTCCTGATGGATTAACTATTGACTGTTTTTATCTTTCTCCTTCCCCCTCAACAGCAAAAGGATGGTGCTCTACCTCATAGTTGTGGCACTTTCCTTTCTGTTTGTTCTCTGTGCTTCTACCACTCTGATCTTTTGTTGGATCCTCAAATACTCTACAAGGGAATGGGCAGAGAATGTACTGAAAGAGGAAAAAGAAAAAAAATGAAACAAAAGATGTGGAAGAGGGGAAGAGAGAGGGAAATGGAGTTTTCTTCTAGAGGGGAAGGGGCTTGCCATCTAAAAGCAGAGGCGGCAGGTTATTTAAAGAAGAAATTATACTAATTCTCTACAGTTTCTTTCAGAGGATTGAACCAGAAGGAATACTTCCTAATGAATGCTATAAAACTAGTATTACCTTGATACCAAAACCAGACAAAAACACCACAGAAAAGAAAACCACAGGGGGTTCCCTGGTGGTGTAGTGACTAGGTTTCAGCGCTCTCAATCCCGCAGCCTAGGTTCGATTCCCAGCCAGGGAAA